>JADAQX010000288.1:0-57012 GCA_015476325.1 Cardiosporidium cionae
AAGATAAACGAATGAACCTAGTGAGATATATTTATAGAAAATAAGTATATCCACGCTCTCAAACTATCAACAATCTAATAGTGTAAATAAAAACAATACGCTATTGATTAGAAGAATCGTGTAGCCGGAGTCGATAGATCTCGACTGCCAAATCTTAGGGATAAAATACTACTTTAAAAAAACCCTAGATTACACAGGATAGCAAATAACAAGCCTATGCCTAAATCTTAATAACAGGATCTATGTAGATCGCTTCGTAGATTGTTTATGAAAAAAAGATTAGTAGATTTAAGTAATCGCGGCCATAAGATTACCACTAACAGGTCGGCAGATCAGGTATCGAACCGCCTGATTATATGCCGCCATACTAACCATAGTCCCTCCACCTTTTTCATATAATTTTTCATTTATTCCTGGACTCTGAAACAGTTGTAAAATGATGATCCCTGACTACGAAGTACTTAATACTACCTACGGTTCTTCCTAGTTTTGAATTCCACATATTAGTGAACTTTTTTCTGAATTCATCTAAAGCGATCAGCTCTATTCATATTAACCCACAATAAAATATTGCTTTAAGTCATATTCGTTAACGAAGCTACTGCTTACATATTGGGAGAGCATACTCCTTAACATAACACCACCTTTCTCCAACAAAACTATCAAACTTGTGGCGCATTTGAAAGCAGCTACGATCTAGATCGCTCGAGTGCTGTAGTTCACCGCATGCAAAATCGATTAATAATTTACTTTTTAGCTTAGCAAAGGCTAGTATAGAGTAAGAGAATGTTTTCTAGTACAGCTCTAGATAGAAACTTTCTCTTCACAATTCATATGATTGGGAAGAAGGGATATAATTTTAATGCAGTTATCACGCTTGAAAAGATGCTCCGTTGTTCAAAAACCGACGCGCGAAATTGACCAGGTCATTACGGTGATAAAATATGGTATAGACAGCTAGATTGGGCTGTGACTAACTGGAAAGCAGGCTACCTGGAATTGTATAATCATGCGGAACACCACCGACACACTGCTGCCGAAATCCCTCAAGCTTCTTTGTTCATTCTATTGTCTTACTTTCCTTTCATTTTGATGCTTATGCTATCTCATAGGCTATCGTGTTACTAATTCTTTCCTTTCTACTTTCTTAATTTTCATCATTCTAAAGGCTGCTCTGAATTCTTCAAATGAACGTTTTTTCAATGAGACTGAGGTACATAACACCAAGAATTTAGAAAAGCTCCGTTTAGAAGCCATGCGGCTGGTCGCAGGAGATGCGTTAGGTCATCTTCGGATGGTAGATATCGAAAAGAAAGAGAATCGTCGCTGTTTTGTTGGAGGGGGTGATCGTTCAAAGGCCATCCGAGCCATGGCGTGGCGGCAGCGGTAAGCTCTCTCTTTTGACAACATCTCCCGATTTAATTCGTTTTCTTTCATAGTTAAAAGGGTTCTATAATGTAGATGGAGTACTAAATGCTCACTAGGATATCCCTTATGGAAATAGGAATTAGTTCTTTAGTTTATGTTCTGCTTTATCCGTTTTGTCATTTACCATTCTTAATTGATTTGTGTGCCATTTTCTTAGTTCTTGCTAGAAACAAAAAAGGGGTTGTGGACATTGGTTTCAATCGCCAGTCTTCTGTATTTTTTTAAAGTTGGAGCTACTCTGAACATTTTCGTTGACACATTTTGATACCTTCCTGTTTTACCTACTTGATTTTTTCATCTTTCTTTAAAGAAGCGTAACTAAAATAAAAAAGGTGCTTCTTCTATGTTTTGAACACAATTTTGAGGATACACATGTATCAAGTGAGTAGAAAAGAGGTGTTGCTAGGCTCTGTTACAAGATGGATGAACTATTCGATACCCATTGCATTGCTACCTCCCTTTTGTTGTTATAGTGGAATGGACTATTGCTATTTATTTATCACAATTGTCAGCTAGCATTCGGTAAAAATCGTTAATGTGTATGTGCCACTTTATTACTACTAAGTTTTTGTTCTGAGTCATCATAGGATCACCAAAATGTAGATATGAAACGACGAACTGATTACGGCCATTCTCTTTTTACTTTCTCATACGAATCATTTTAATGTTTGTCAAGGGTTAGATTGGTTTTAAAACGTTAATTATTGTGTATCTATATTAACAGCAAATTTGTAAAATGATAATGAGTGCTATTTTGAATAACGAAAGCGAATGAATGTATTGATTTTGTCTTGGTTATCTTCGCAATTTTCTTGCTGTGCCGTTAAAAAGTGCAACCTCTCTCATTTTTTCTGCTGCATGTGTACAGACCGTCAGAAAATACTGATACTTCTTTTCACAAATTGGTTATTGGACGAGAAGATGGATGTGTTTTCACTGTAGATTTGAATGATGAGGATTCCAGCGATAAGATATTCTCATTGCGTCTTCCTGCACCTATAGTCCATATTTCTTTGCTGCATCACCATTCTGAAATAGAAAAGAAGATGATGTCTGACTATTTTGATATGCGTAGTCATAATTTGACGGAGCTAGCAGCCCATTCAGTTGATTTAATGTATCAAGCATTCATGAATGCTTGGAAAGCATCATCGATCATCGATGCGGATCTTCCCACAAAAAAGAAGTTACGAGCAACTGTAGAGACGGCCAGGAAAAGTAGTACGGGCACGTCATCCCTTCCAGAGTTTTGTACATCAATGAATCTTTCATCTGAGAGCACCTCGCCGTCCTTTCTGTCGCCAACCTCTATTCAAAGCATCATCGACTCCTTTTCTTATACTGAACGGCTGCTTTGTTTAACGCGAGCAGGTCATGCATGCGTCCTTCCTTGGAACGAAGAGAATGTTACTTCCGACGGGAGTGGTTCCCCATCGCCTTTGCTTAGTCCCTCCAATCCGACACTTCCCTCCGAGCTTTTTTTCAAAGAAATTTATGATACACAGAAGAAGAAATCTAGGGCTATTCGAAGACGGACATCCGTTTCCACTTCAGGGGATGTATCTCTCTCGAATATATCCCAGAGTACTACAGATGTCTTTTCGCAAGCGAGTGGTTCTTTCTATAGGCTACCTCAGCCAATAGATTGTGCTGCTACGCACCCGTTGGCATCTACGTACATGGCTTTTGGGGGCATAGAAAATGATCTGAAAATTATGGATTGGGAAGCTGAAAAACTCTGTTGGTCTGCGCGCGCAGTGAAACGTACCAACCTTGATTTACGAGTTCCTGTTAAACTCACTTCTTTGTGTTGGCTCTCCTCTCTCAATCCCAATGTTCTGGCTGTTGGAACAAAGCAGGGTATTGTTCGCATATATGACCTTCGTACACAAAGAAGGCCTGTGCACGAGTTTCGGCTCACTCAAGAGAATCGCCCCATTACCACACTCTCGTCCTTGTCTCCCCCTAACAGATATCACCGTTCCCTAACCGACACGTTACCTCATGTAAAGAAGGGGAAATTGACAACGAAGTGCAGCAGCCGTAGTAAGGCACAGAAAGCCTTTTCTCAATCTTCTGTTGTATCTCTTGGGGAATATTCGGTACATAGCAAAGGTGGTTGTCCTCTCTATGCCGCTGATTCTTGTGGTATGCTCTATAAATGCCGGGTAAAAGAAATATCTCAAGAGGAGTCACAGGTACAGCAAAAAATTTCAGTAGCATCATCTCAGATGGCTAATTCTTCCTCTTGGAATGGAAAGGTTCCCCCATCAATCTTACATTGTTCTCTAGAGGGTTGCTTTCATCATCAAATGGGCGCATCTACAGCGTTAGATGTGGATGAAACGGGTGAATGGCTTGCTTCTGTAGGAATTGGCCGGTATGCTTCCTTTTATCATACATCGTCTCGTACGTTAAAGGCAAAAGTTTTTTTGAAGCAAAAGTTGACGAATTGTCTCTTTTATCCTCACTCTGAAGTGTAACATCAATTCACAAGTTTTTGATATTGACGTGAATGCATGAGCCTTTGTTGAAACACGAAGAATTTACTTCATTTGATGGTTCGATGTTCCGTCCACCCAATATTTCATCTACAACTTCTATATTCGTTTCTTTCTTTGAGAAAATTAGTTCTTTATTACAGTTTGTAAGTTACTTGCTTCAATGAAAGAATGGAGGCACCTTTTTTCCTATGCAATGAACAAACGTCTCTGGACTATTGGGCAGAAATTTCTGAATTGAAAACATGCCTTATGTAGCATTGAAATGGAGAGCTATTTAGATGAACCGCTTTATTTTTCTATTGTTGTCAATTGTTTCCAGTGATTAGCTTTATGGTGTATCCTCAGCGTCATAGCCATGGAATCTACGTAGTGAGTGCAGTATGATTTAAAAGTTATAATAATTTTTCAACTCCATGGCATATAGCGCGTTCGCATATGTTTAAAAATCATGCTTTAAGGACGATAAGTGTTTTCACAAGCGCCTATTATACGGTAAAGTAGCAGAAAAACAATCCATGGCTTTTATACTGCACACCGCAACGAAGCTTTGGGATATCGGAGAACTTCAGCTCTTCGTATCTTTATACAGTAATTAATTTTTTTATGTTAGTCCACGCTATTAAAATAGATATTTATCGTATGCAACAATTGTTTGTTCGCCGTTAGTATCTCTATAATATTTGTAAACATTTCATTTAAGTAGCACTCCTTACTAATTAATGACTTGAAAAGGCTAGCAAGAAAAATGGCAAGAAACCGTTAATAGTAGAAACGATGTATTTTTCGGCACTTGAAATACGCGTATTTATTCTTTACACGTGTTTCTTCGGTTACCTAATGTTTCTTTTTTCTTTTTCAACGAGAAATACGTTATTTCTTTTCCTATGCTTCTAAGTCCATGGTGTTTCTTTTGATTCTCAATGGAAACTAGGAGCAAATGTGACACTATTTCCCCTTATTATAGAGCATGGAACCCTCATTTCATGAATGTATACATACGTCAACCAAAACGAAAAGATCAACAAATTAAAAAGGCAACTGCAATCACAATGAAGAACATATACATATCGGTTTCTTATATCGTATTCCAACGAAGGGGAGTTGCAAGTTAAGAAAAATAAGTACAAAAGCGTCACTGAACATAAAGATGTGAATGAAAAAAGACTATAAATTAAATCTACTCATATTAATGGTTAAATAGAGATTAATAAGAAAAGCACAAATGAAGATGTGGGACAGAAAGAGGACGAAAAACAGATTGTTAACCAAAGAGAACGATCAGAGGATCGAAAAGTAATTAAAATGGGAGTAGAAACAATTATAAATTGAAAAGCAGGAATGCATCAAAACGGAGCATTTGATAGGCAGAGAGAATAATGGGGAAAAAGCATAAAACATTCATTGTCATAAATCACAAAGACTTCCGCAGGATATTTTTCCGGTTTACTTTCTTATTTTTCTCTATTTCTCTATTTTCAATTAAAGTTGCTCAAAAATCAATATTTGAGAAAAAATCCTTGATTCACGTACACAAATCATGCCAATCAATTTTTCATTTATTATTCTGCGTCATCATCTACTTTATGTTTTTTTTTTTTTTTAGCTACTTCCATTATTCCGTCACTACTATGCCAGCGATGACAAGACTTTTCTTTCTCTCTCTTACTCCACTGGCTAAAAGGCGCAAGGCTATTTATGCAAATATCGCCGAGGCTCGCTATTCAACATTTCCATTTAGTACAATCAACAACACTTTTAAAAAAAAGAATAAGCATAAAGAAGTTTTTTATGAAGAGGGATAAAAAATTCAGCAAAAAGTAAGATGATAATGCCAAAATTATTCACAATAAAAGTAACGATTGATTACCAAAAGTGATTCGCGTGTAAATTTCATCCAATAATATCTTTATTCTATTTTTTCAAATAAACTTTAAATGGTAGGAAATATTGCTGAAAATTTTTTTTCAAACAGAAAAGGCATCGAGACAGAGACTGTTCTACTCTGATTGAATTGCCTAAAAAGAAGATAAAGCTATGACACAGGGAAATGATATAAAATGAGTAAAAACAGATAAATTGAGTAATTAATAAAAATATTAAAAATAGCCAGTGAGGCATTATGGGAAGGGAAAGCAGAAAACAATTTAAAGCAAAAGCATAAAAAAATTTATGCAAAGGCGTGCTTGAAAAAAAACTATTCCACACGAAAATGACAAAAACAAATCAACGAGAATAGAAGCCAAGCATTACAAAAAATGATGAAAAGCTATTTTATTTTTGTATATGTAAGGAGAATGCATATATAGAATATTATTCTATACTACTTAGTCGTAGTATTTGCCTCCTTACATCACCTTAGAGGAGAATATAGGGAATGAGATATGGATATACCTCTATTTATCATTATTCTTCTAAATGGGTTTGAAAAAAGAAAATACGAATAATTTTTTAATTAGCATTAGTTTATGCAAGAAGAAATTTTTTGTCAATTCTAGCTAGAAATGGGAAAAAATTTGTTTGGTTAGAAAGGTGGGATTTTCCTTAAAATCAGAGTTTGCGGAAAAAGTTATCCAAAAATATAAATTGTAAATATATGTACAAAGCCAAAAGATACTTACATAAAGTCATTTTGAAAGCGCATACATTTGACGTTAGTGCCCCATCTGTTGTCCAAACAGAAATGAATGTAACTCAACAAAATTGTAGTAACATGGACAGTGATGAGAAAAACAGTGTCATATGGAAAGATATGGCCACAAAAAGCGAATATGTATGAAAGAGATAAAAAGAGAAAGAAACTAAGGTAGAATGAATAAAATAGTGTATAAACAGGAGTGGTTATAAAAGCAAAGAGTATCGAAAAGAAGTGGAAGGTAGAACAATGTGATGGCAGCAGCGAATTGTTTCATTCAGAAAAATAATTTTGCTTGTAATTCAATCATATAATTATTTGGAAAATAACATTGGAGGTACTGAGAAATGTTTCTATTCCTATATATTTGTTTTTCTGTGCAATCACGCGTGGCACAGATTTATTGTAACTTGCATTCTTGAAAAGGTTTTACCACTTCTCGTTATGAGTTGGAGAAAACGAAGGGATTTTTTACCAAAAGTGCATAGGCATATTTTTACGTTTTCTTCATTACGCACAATCGATGTTGTTTGCATGGCAATAGCAACAGTAATTACACAATTTAATTAAATACAAAAGTTGCATGGTAGCATGTGAATTTACATCTTTATTTCATGAATAAATTCGTTTGTATATTGGTGAAATGAATTAGTAAGACACAAAAAACAATTATTCTAAAGTTGAAGGATGATGATGTGCATTCGATCATAAAACAATTTATTCAAACCTTGTATTTTTTTCTCGAACCTGCGTACAGGTTCTGAAGAAAGGGAACTTGTAAAATTTGCACACGATTGACACACTTCGAAAGTTAACTTACACAGGCTGAGAAATCAATGAGTAAAAAAGAGAATTTATTATCTAGTAATTTTTATTATCTACGTAGAGTATACGTTTCTTAGTTATCTATGGATTCTACTTGAAAAAATGAAATTAGGAAGTACTAATTAAAATGCTCGGTAGAATATCATAAGCAGAATTGATTATGGTGAATAGTATTTTTTACCCGTTGTGTTACACACAAGTTTCGAAAGAAAGGTGCTATAGAATGTCCTATTTTCTTTTATATTCATCCTAGTGTTCATGCGTGTATACTTGTATTTTCTTAATATACAACTTATTTCCTATGTAATTTATTAGTGTAGTGCGCTTCTGCCCACTTAAGAAAAAAAGCGAATGGCAAAGAAATGCAACTGTGAGATGAGAGCTCTCCATTAAAGTTTTAGTTGTGATTAGGAACAGATTGTATAGTGGTAACTTGTGACACGTAGAAATCAGACCTTACTTGTTAAGTCATTATGAGAGCCAGAGGGAGAGACGAATAATACCAAGTGTATGTCAGACCCATAGGTTGACTACATATTAGTAGTGAAGGTGAATAGTGGTACTGCAAAAGGATCTATTCTATTCGGGGCTATCGATGCCCTTAAGATACGGTATTGTTTTGAAAAGACCACTCAGAGGTTGATGAGCTTAATCATGCTAGTTTTGGTTACTTATATTCGACTTTTCGGTAGAAGGTGACTGTAGAGTAAACGAACGAGCCTAGTGAGATATACTTATACTCATATGTACATCCACGCTCTCAAACAATAGTTTAATACCGCAGGAAGTCGGATTACCACGCTATTGGTTACTAAATATTAATTAGCCGGAGTTGATAGATCTCGACTGGCAAATCCCGATGAGATAAAAGAAAATAGGACATTCTATAGCACCTTTCTTTCGAAACTTGTGTGTAACACAACGGGTAAAAAATACTATTCACCATAATCAATTCTGCTTATGATATTCTACCGAACATTTTAATTAGTACTTCCTAATTTCATTTCACCAAGTAGACATAGATAACTAACATATATTCTACGTAGTCAATCGCGTGCAAATTTTACACGTTCCTTTTCTTCAGAGCCGGTACGCCGGTTCCCAACCGCGGAATTACAGTATCTAACTTTCACCTAGTTACACAAAGTCTATAATCCTATACAACACACAAAAATGTTTCACCTAGGAAAATGAAGGTAAACAATACTTTAAGATGCGCTCAATAAAGCAACCAAGCTATCATGCATTCGTTATTTTAAACTACCGTAGTTATTTCTTATAATCTCGTCTGATTAAATAACTTTTTCATTTCCAATTGGTAGACTTTAAGCACGAACACATGTGCTTCAATGTGTGAACCAGGGATTAAGTGTCGCTCATTCGTTGCGAGGCGTCATATTTTTTCAGTGTCTTCTCTTGCCACATAGAAATAGAAAGAAAGCGTTGTGGAGACATAAAAACATATCGCTTTTATGGGTATACCTTTTGGGAATAAAAAAAACAAAACTTTCTCCATTAGTAAGGTAAATACGTTTTGGAATCTCAGACAAGTTATGACTTTGAACAAAATGCGGTTAGGATCAGTGTCTAAAATTGATGAGTTTCTGGCCGCCGCAAAAGCGGGACATATTGAAGTTGCACGAAAACTACTAGAGGAGAAAGGTGTTGGCTGTGATTCTACAGATAGAAATGGCAAAACAGCTTTACATTCAGCTGCATCTGGAGGGTGTATCCCGGCTGTTGAATTTTTATTAGAACAAGGTTGCAAAATTGGAGCTATATCAAAAGATGGTTGTACTGCTTTGCATGAAGCGGCATCGGCAGGACATACTAACGTAGTGGAATATTTACTTAATAATGGTGCCAATGTTAAAGCTAACAGAGGCGGTTTTGCACCTATACATTCAGCGGCATTGCAAGGGCGTGTCGGCGTAATGAAATGCTTTCTTTATACTGGACTGGACGTTAAAACTATGGGTATTAATGGCAGCACAGCGCTATATTTAGCTACCTCAGTAGGGCACATTGATGTTGTAAAATATCTAATTGAGAATGGATCTAAGGTGAATGCTCTGAATGAATTCGGGAAAATTGCTTTACATGCAGCATCATTGTATGGAGATACTGAGATAGTGAAGTATTTATATGAAAATGGCTCTAATGTAGCAGCTGTAGATATTGATGGAAGTACTAGCTTGCACTCTGCTGCGTCGAGAGGACATATTGAAGTGGTAAAATATTTATTAGGCGTTGGAGCTAAACGAGAAACTTCGAATAAATTTGGCAATACTGCTCTAGATGAAGCTGCATGTGGTGGCCATATCAACATGGTAAAATATTTATTAGATAATACACTTACTGGAAAAGCTTTGGATAGAAGATGCAATACCGCCTTACATAGAGCAGCAAATGCAGGGCAGCTTGAAATTGTAAAATTTTTCCTGGAAAATGCTGATGACATTAAACCTATACTTAAATATGGTAATATGGCCTTGCATAAAGCGGCTTCTAAAGGACATGTTGAAGTAGTAAAATATATATTAGGGAAAGGTTTTAATATCAAATGTGTAGATAAAAACGGTTATACAGCTTTACATAGAGCTGCATATGGAGGACACATTAACCTCGTGGAATATTTAGTGGAAAATGGCGCGAACGTAAAAACTGCAGGTATATATTGCAACAATTTGGCTTTGCACGGAGCTGCATTTAAGGGACATATTGGCGTTGTACAGTATTTATTGGACGAAGGTTCTGATATTGAAGCTATTGGTAAGAATGGTTACACCCCTTTACATTCAGCGGCGGCAGGGGGACATTTGGAAGTCGTGGAATGTTTATTGGAATATGGTTGTAGAATAACTACTTTTAATTCATTTGGTTACACAGCTTTATACGAAGCTGCATTGTTTGGGCATATGAATGTAGTTGAAAATTTATTAAAAAATGGTGCTATTTTTGGAACTGTGGGAAAAAATAGCAGCGCAGCATTACGTCGGGCTACAGAGAAAGGATACAGTGAATGTTTGAATATTGCAGATGTGGGTAAATACGGCAGTACCTATTTACATGAAGCTGCACTTAAAGGACATACTCATATTCTGAAATATTTGTTTGAAAATGGAGCCGATGTTGAAGCTGTGGATAACCAGGGAAATACCCTCCTCCATGCAGCTGTTTTTGGGGGACATATTGAAGTAGTCAAATATTTATTTGAAAACGGTTTTGACATTAACGCCGTGAATAGAGATGGCAATACTGCTTTACATTATGCTGTATCTAGAGGGCAGACTGAAGTAGTCAAATATTTACTTGAAAAGGGTGGCGATGTTGTAGCTATGAATGAAAGTTGCCAAGTCGCCTTGCTTACCGCTTAAGATCTTAAAAAAGAAGTTTCAACAATTTTATCAGCTTGGATAGAAAAGTAAACTAAGAAAATGCTAGAAATATGCAGTGCCGATAGAATAATGTAATTGCTCCAAGTAATATTAAAAATATACCAAAATTCTGCATGAAAATTTATGTCATGAAGTAATAGTTTTTTTATTGGTCTTCTTTTTCTGTAATTCTATCTACTCAAATAAATTCTGCAACTGTCGCGTAGGGTATATCTAGTGCAGTACTTATTATAATTTGATGTTTGTTTGCAACTAATTCATCGATTTTTTGTGTATGCCTTAAATCACAAAAACTATAAAAAAATGACCATTTGCTGGATCCAAATTTCATCCTCTTATTCGTTCATTGCCAAGAGATTTCGTTTAGATCATATTTTTATAAGTTTTTTCTCAATGTGGTTTTAAGACCCTATTTTACCTTTTGTGGACATCGAGATAAATAGATATAATAAGACTTTTATTGTTTCATTCACTACCTTTTATGTTAGCTTAAAAATAAGCAAAGTATTCAGCATCGTTTCATTTATAAAAAAAAATCCGATAAAAGATATAACTCTCCAAAATTTACTTTCATCCTCTTTGTAAGACTTAGCATAGTTTATACAATTGATAACATTACATTTTTTTCATCAGAAAAATATGTTACAAATTGCTCAACCTTTTAAATGTGAAGTTCGACTTTAGGTAACGTGAAATAAAATGGTATGAAGCACTGCCAATTTGTGTTCTTCAGACTTATAGTGAGAATTCGACTCTGATCCATTCCTTATCATTCTGCAAACGTTTGTGAATGAAAGTCCTACCGGTGAATTGACAATCTACATCATAACAAGGGAAGCCTACTGGAAACGTGATAAACGAAGGAAACGTAAGCTGCAACGAAACTAAGAAAGTGGCAATATAGTACCCGGTGGGGTTGCATTTCAAAATGTATGCCATACGTCTACTCTACCAACACCATGAGTGTGTTTTGTTCCTTACTATAACATCTTTCTATACCAAGGGGCTTAGAACACTGCCAAGAACGTCCTTACTTCTCGTCAAGTTGCGCATATGGTAAGTCCCGTTAGAAAAAAGATTTTCTTCTGCTGGATACCTGCCATTCTTTTTTCACGCTGCTATTCACTGTTTGAAGTGTTTTGATAGAGTAATGAATGACTTAGTAGGGTGACAATCGTTCCACAACCCATCCCTCCGCATGTTTTCTTTCAAAGAAGCTAACAATTTCATGGATATGTAACCTAAGTTAAATATGTTCTGATTAAACACTGGGAAGAGAAATAAATAGGAATTCCCAAGAGCATTTTTGAAGCAAAATGCTGTTAATCCGTCCCCTAGAAGCAACCTACATAGTAAGGAGTGTTCTCATCCAAGGAAAATTCCAAAGAACAAAGGTGAAACAAGGAAATAAACAAATGCATATTACTTTAGAAGAACGCAGCTAAATCAAAAAAGATAGAAATGTCCAAGCTATTCCGCATCCCAAGTAAAAGATGAAATATAGATAGACCCTATGAATAGTAACGAAAGATAAGGGAAAATGAAGGAAGTTAGAAATATAGTAGCAATCAGCTCGTTGCATAGGAACGTATCACTCCCAATCGAAAGAGGGCTACTTTCTCTCTGCCTTGCCCTTTTAACGGCATAATTTTGCAAATTCTCCATGAATTTGAAACAATGATGATTGACATAAAAACAGGTATTTCCTCGTGTATACTAAAGATCACATAACTAAAATAACGCAATGCTATCCGACTATGACTGGAAACCTTTCAAAAATGACATACAAACGAGGCCCTATCCTTTTGGAAAAGTTCCTTCATTTTCTATTCCTGATAGGTAGGAAACCAACCCCTATTTCAATTTTTCTAATAAAACACAAGATCACAAAACTCCGTTGAAAGACGAATAAACGCAAACACACCATTAGAAGCGTAAACGCACGTTTTGCACGTGTAATAATGAACAAAAGAGACTCTCACTGCTTTTATCCAGAAAATATACAGCACAACTATAGATGATAGACAAAAAGAAACATTAGAAGCAGAAAACAGTAGGTCCTTCAAATTCACATTGGGAAACATTGCAGGATAAATTATTCAATAAATAAAAATAGAAATCCAATTAAAGAATGATGCTATGGTATACTTATGATTTTTTTCCTTTGCATCTTTTCTCTGTTCAAGCAAGTGCATATAAACGTGTCTACTCGTTATAATACTTTCTTTCGGTATAATTGGTTACTCTTGAAAAGGTGGATTACAAAAGGTGTATACCTTCTTTAGATATGACATTCTTCAGCAATGAAAAATCGATAGGATAATTCCCTGAAAATATTAAAAGACGAATAAACATAAATAAAACGATTTTTAAAACAAGTATAGATACTATGCAAGCGTCAAATTGTGGCAGAAATAAACACATTTTCTCTAAAAATTGAGAAGTGCAGTAGAAATATAAAAACAAACATTTTTTCTTAGTTATCGTCAACTTCACAAAATTTCAAAATTAGGCTTTTACCAGACATAATTCCATTGAAATCGACCAACTTCCATGAGGTACCTTCATATTTGGGAGGTGATGTTCCACTTTTGAAACTAAAAAAATTAGATTACAAACCGCACTTAGAAAAGTAAAAACATACGAATAAATCCTTCTTTTAACGTAATTCGTTCTTCTCATGCTTCGTTTATAACGTTTTTGCATTGGATAACTCGTGTAGAGACTTCTCATCTTGAAATATTCTCCTTTAGTCTTCGCAAGCAAGATGGACCATAGCGTTCTCTCCCTGCACTAATCTCCTTTCGTTTACTTCATATCCTAATTTTTCAATCTCAATCATTTTTCATCGCATATCCATCAAACTATAAATTTCCTTCTCTCTTTTCCTATTCACTTTTTCCTCACTATTCTTTGCTCTCGTTGGGTCCAAACGTCGTAGCTACTTACTGACCCTCTTAGAGTCATCTCTTCTCTTTAACACTTTGTCCTTCCTTTTCTCCTGCCTTATATTTTAATATTTATTGAGTGAAATGCCTCGTTTTCCCTATCTGCTCATTTCGATTTTCATGAAATATTTTTTTACAGAAATAACGTATTTTTAATGTGTGCTACTATACATTCCAGAGAACATAGAAATGAATAAAAATACATTACTCTGAATCCGGATCAAGATTCATTTCAAATCGTAAATGATGCAAGGCAGGATTTGGAAAGATATATATTTCATCCTTCTGCAAACAAATTTAACACGTGAGAGCACACCGTCACTTCAACAGAGAGAATCAATGAAACCATCCAAGAAAAAAAATTCGCAGCAACAGCACGTAAGGGTGCATCCCTCTCACAATGACTATTCCCAGATAACATAAACAAATAGGATTTCCCTCCTTTAGTGTGCACACTTTTTCTTTCATTTCTTTGCGTCTCTCAAGACTATCTAATCCTGTTCTGCCAAGTAAAAAAAATCTCACGTATTTTTGCACTCACTTTCAGCAAATCAATGTTTCTTAATCTTTATTTCCCCTCTATTCATTCTTATTATCCTGTATTTCTCACTCCCTCCTCCCGTCCGCCTTCCCATTCCCCTTCACTCTCTCCTACTTTGTGAGCAAGCGTCAGAATGACCCGTTGATCGGCAGCACATAACATATCCACTCGGATGGAGCCACCATTCATCATTGCATCTGTCAAAGAGCCTTTGAGAAGGAAAGAGTTTCCAAATCCAAAATTGGCAGTGTGATACGAGGATGCTTTATTCTTATCTCCCGCTGAAACAGAGGGCATTCTCGGAGAAGAGGCTGTTCAAAACAAGAAACAGGAAAGAATCTATAGAATATAAGCGGAATAATGCAGGAAAGAGTCAGCGTTCTATGAAAAGAAGAATAAAAGAAGTGAAAAACAATGCACACATCTTTTTAAACTTAAAAAAGTATGCGTATCCATGCAAGAGAAAGAGAAACACGTGCCCACGCGTTAACTCTCTCTTTGATGCTTAGATTAGTATGACAAAGAGGGGGAGGGAGGAAAAAAGCAATTAGAAACAATGAAAGCCAAAGTGTTCGCTCTGGGTGTTACAAAACATTCAAAAAGAATTAAAATAACCTTTGCACGGCTTTCCTTCCTGCAATTTGATAAATATTCAAAAATTTCCCTTCAAAAGAGGGATGAGACATGCACAGGATGATAAAAATAAAAATGCTGCAACACGTTCCTCACTCTATGCCACTATTCTACAAAAATGGACCATGAAGACAGCGTGAAATTTCCTTATGCCCAGAGGCTTAAATATTTCTGCCCAAAAGGGAGGCAGCATAAGAAAGAATGAAGGCGGAGAGCTCTCCCAGCTTTGCCTCCCCTCCCTCCCTTCACACTCTGTGTAAATCCATTGACGTTCATCGCAAGGATTTTACTCCTTCTCTTTTCTCATAAGAAGTGGTGTGACCTCACAGAATCAAAACCACAGGCAAAATATATACAAACAAACGAATAGTTTCCATTGGGAGTGGCGTGTTCATCACACCCACATACCTTCAGAATCAATAGGAAGAGGAAGGATCATGGGTGAATCTGGAACATTAGAAATGATATAAAGGGGAGGTGCTGAAACTTCTGTATCTGTAGCCGTAATCAAATGATGGCCAGCCAATATATATAGCTGTTTCACATTTTGATAAACAGGCATTCCTCGTTGAATTCCTTTGAACCACACAGAAACAGCATAGAATGTGAAGAGCAACAAGAGAAAATCGAATGAAAACGAATTGAAGATGGAGTTGAAATTTGAATAAAAAAAATATATCCACGAATGTAAAAAGAAACATGGAAGAGAGACTATAAACAGAAATAACCATAGGCTGAAATGAAACACCCAGAAGCGTTTGGAACGATGAAAATGAAAGATAAAGCAAAGATATACACAAAGAAGGTACACAACAACGCCCATGCTTCTGCGTTCCCAGCAGCAGTCGTTAAATTCCTCTATGTCAAGAGATATCGCAGATACTCTAGAAAATCGTAGAAACAAGATTGCAACGTGGAATTCATGAAAAATTCTATGAAATGCCACCAAGAATCTGAAAAAATCCGGCAGGAAGATGTGGAGTATGGAATATTATCTAATACTTGTACTTTTTTCACACTACATTTATACTTTGTAAGTTTTAAACTAAGATAAACAAATCCTCTCTTTTAGGAGTAGCGATGACCCGTTCTAGGAGATACGAAGATAAAAAATTAGAAGCTCACCAAAAATCAACGTAAGATTGTACAGCATAGCGGATTTGCATGAGTCTATAGCCATTTCCATCTGTTAAAAAAAAGACAGGATATAGTATAAACGAGGAACACCAACAGATTCTCAAAGAGAGAAAATAAAATCATGCAGAGGCTAGGGCCTTTGAAGGCGTATATCGTCACTATTACAGAAGATTCTACTATTATAGGAAAGATTTCTGTCGGATTTCATCGGATTGTGTAATCTAGTATAAATATACAGTTCCTTTTATATTTCGTTCTCTCTTGCTTTGAGACCCTGTTCCACCTCCGTTCTCATTCTGCTCAGAAATACAATCACTCTACACCACTTTTTTCCACACAGTTCCTTATCAAATAGAAGGTGTGAACACAACCGTAATGTCTTTATGTGAGACTTTATCTCTCTCACTTTCATTGTTTCTCTCATTCTCTCGGTTCTACATATCCCATGATTCCTCAATCCTCTTTTTTTTTGCAATGAAAGGTTTACCTGATAGCCTTTTTCTATTATAGCGTTGACAGATTCCTTTAACCGTTTGAGTAGCCGTTCATCAACACATTCCTCTAAAGCCTCAAAGTCACCTTTATTAATCTAAAAAAAAGAAAAATAGAAGCAATGTATGCTTCTCGTAAAGGTTTTCACACCAAAAATAAAATTTGTAGTCACCACGATCATTATTTTCTTGGCCTCGATACAGCTTGTATTCCTCCTACGCTGTGAATATTCCCTTCTGTTATAACTATAAAACCATAGGATACAGACTTTGAAACCTTCCTTCCATTATTTTTATCGCTATTTCACTCGGTGATGGAGGCCTCACTCTATCAAACTCATCGCATATCTATGATAGCTCAAGGTTGTCTCATGTGGTATCACTGTAAACCTCTTCTCCAATAAACGTAGAATAGATAGTTTTATAGATAACAACGAGCAGGATTATCATAAATTGCAATACGAATGGGTTAAATTAACCCAAAACAATTACAGAGAAAAAAGTAATGAGAGAACCAGCCGATTCGCTATAATGACATTCGAGATACTCTATTTTCCATATAGACATCACAACGCACTCATAGTCTTCCTATTTTCAAACCTTACTTTCCAACCTTCTCACATAATTAGAGCAGATGCTAAACAACAAAACTACCGGATCTAATTCTTCAACCAAATTTTAAGTGCTCCGCTTTACTGTTTATCCCACTTCCTGGAATTCCCACCCTCATCCCATTCCTTGTAATTTTATTCAATCATACCGCTTGGAAAAGAAAATTGAGCGATTGCTTCCCGCCTTTGATAAGATCTTCTCGGAAATAACGCGAAGTGAAAACAGAAGGACAGAAACGTTTGGTCAGAAGTGTACTAAAAAAGGTGCGATACCACCGTTTAAAGTGAAATTTATAATTATATTTAGATCCCAAAAATGTTTGAAGTTCCAAGATTTCTGCTGCTGAAATGGGTTCTGCAACTGCAGGAGACTCAGGTGATGCAGCGGTCTTCGCTGCAGGAATTTCTTCACTTGCTGATGGAACACCATTAGAGGGGGCTGCTTCATCTTGTAGAGAACTTTCAAAAGAATTCGAAGGAGGTAGCGACATATCTCCCGCAGTGCTCCCAGCAGCACCTGATTGAGCCGTTCCTCCTACGGAAGAAAAGAAAGGTTTCTGGTCATCCAATACAGAGATCGTGGAAGACGCAGAAGAAGAATCATTTTCATCATTTTTTGATGATACAGCAGAGAGAGGTTGTTGAAGATTTTCATGTTCCACAGAAAGTGATGAAGGACGCTTTTTGGTCTTGGTAAAAGTTGAAAAATGCGAAGAGGAGACGAGGCCTTGCAACGCTAAATTCGCTTGTGGAGAACTGCTTATATGGAAGAGAGCGGGCTGGGTGGCAGAAAGGGGTGCTCCGAAGGGAGGAAAAGAGCGTATAACTCCTTTCGAAGAAGCATGCCTGATGGGAGGAAAAGTAGTATATTGTAAGCCACAGGTAGAGAAATGGGAAACAAAGCGGTTATGATGCATTCTACGAAGAGAAGGAGAGGCGGAGGCATACGCCAGCATACTTTTTGACTGTAACACAATACTCAATTGGTTCAGAAGAGAGAGCAGCTTTGAGAAATTGAGTGCTTATAGAGCCATACCTATAAAAAGAATGGGGCAAATAACAAAGAAGAGAATTTAAATAAAGACGCGATTGCAATTTGGTGACACCGACAAACTATCAAAGGGAAAAGAAAAGCACATGCCCTACTCTCTATAGCATGAAAGTGATGCGGCTCCAATGACCGGCAGGAAAAGAATTCGCTTCGAGAATTAATTCACGCTCCTTATATATACCTAGAGACGTCGATATGATGGAAGATGCTTTTCTATTTTAAGCACCGCGATGAATTGAGTTTAAGGCACGCAGGGAACAAAAAGGGAGAAATACATAAACGATGAAGAGATGGGACAGCTGGAAAGGAGAAGAAGCAAAGCGATGCAAATAACACAACCCTTGGAGCTAAATTTGTAGATGCGCAAGCACAATGAACCCTTTCCTCAAGCAGATGGACATAGGGAAATGCTACAAAGGCATGGGGAGAACCTACAAAATTGCTAACGAAGCAAAATATACCCCTAAACTATGAAATATAAAGGAAAACACGATTTTTCCATTTTCCTATATGCAACTTAATTATGGGGGGTACTGCAAGGTTGTTTCAAGACCGTTTATGTACCAGTAAAATAAGGTGCTAGGAACGACGAATGCGATGGACTGTATAATAATATACAAATAACCACGTCTAATATAGCAAACATCTGCCGAAGCATTCGCGCACACAAAACCCAAGCGCATTAAGAGAAAAGTTTTTTGACACTCATTGATTTTTGGGTTTTTCCGATATTCATAACTTGTAGTAATTTGAAACTGATGATCTCATAGGCTTCTGACAGTTTAGAAATAAAACAGGGAAGCGATAAACTGATATCAGTTCATCGTAGATAGCTTTAATGATTAATCAGGGCATCTTTCTGCAGTTGCACCTAATAACAGCACAAAGCATTGCTCTTGAGTAAAACGCGAGAAAACAAACTGTACTGGCCAAATATAATTTTTATTTTTACATTTTATTTGCAAATTTTATTGCACGAACCCGACTATGTCTACAGTTTGTTTGTTCAAATGCAAACCTGTCAAAATGAATTGGAGGTGAGTTGATTGTCTATACTAAATAAGTTGACACGCTGAGGAAATCCTCTGCTGACAAATTTTAAGAGTACCACACTTGCAACTATTTCTAAAGTTTAGCGGTTCCCATGTTTCAACGGCTAATTTAATCATTTCTATACTCAATTTCTGAAGAGCATCACAGGTAAGTGTAGAAAAGGGTTTTGATGAAAACTTTAAAGTACAGATACATTCATTCACAATTGCTTGGTGGATAATTCGTGCTTAATATTCAATACAAAGCTATTTCTTTGTACTCAATGGAATAGACTGATGAAGTGTTTTATTAAGTGATTCAAGCATTCAATGAATGAAGGTTTACGATCAAACTACCGAGTTCTTACCAATTACTGAAAGTGAGAAGCGTATTAAATGGCATGGAAATCTTTTTGTAAGACGTAAGATGCATTGCCAAGCGCTAGAAAGCGGAGAATCTATCATTGAGGTTTTTTTTACTTCTTTGAGCATTTAATGCACGCAAAATATTTTGGAATTTGTGCCAATTTCCCCGTAGCTAGTATATTTTGCTTCGGTCGACCAGTTTTCTACGATAAGCTATATGCAGAGCAGTCTTTTTTAGGAAAAAGCACATTTCTCAATTGAAATCTTGTTTCATTTCTGCACTGATCCAAAAATAACCGAGAAGTGCAGTTTTTAACGTGATAAATCATATGCATCCATATTTTTAACAGTGATTTGTATAACTCCATTTTCACGTTTAGAAGAAAAAATTAAAATGTTTCTCTTTCTACAAAAGTGATTATCTTATGTATACTCAGAAGTGAATACATAGCTTTATATAGAGTTGCCAATTCAAATGTAAATTTTTTTGTGTATTCAGGGATTGTATCTAATTATTGAGATAATACTCATTTTTCACAAGTCATGCCGGTGCAGCTTCTGCATTTCTCGGAAAGTGTTACGTCTAGAAATTTAACTACAATGCTCCTTTATGATGCGTGCGCTACACGCAGGAAATAAGTAAAGCACGACTTTCATTTCAACGCTCAGATGGATCATTCATTCAGGGTTAAGGAAAGTATACAAACTGTAACTGCTTTGTGAGATGGAAAGCTGCGCGTTATCGAAACTCCTCTTTTTAAGCAACCTAATGACTTTACCCAAAATAGAAGTCCAATATGTAAGAGCGATAGAGCAATATTGCCATATCATCTTCCGGTTTTATTCGCAGCAGAATAATAAATCTCTGTTAATGATTCGGTTAAAAATAAACAGAACAATACATAGAGGAATAGAATACTTGTAAACGAGCTATCTATCGCTCATTTGGCCAACTGAGTTCGATCCTGGCCGGAATAGTGAAGTAGAGTAGTGGAGTAGGCAATAACTACTTAGTGCTTGTATCTTAATATCCTAAATTAGTTGGGATGAGGATAATTCCTACTCTATGATCGAAACTTACTCTTTCAAAACAATGGACGCTCTTAACTCCCCCCCACACTTGTGGGACTGGACTGTAGAATAAAACCTATTTAGTGCAGATGAGTTAAGTACTTTTAAGTGCAAGATTGTTTTAATTAGCTAATCCAAAGGGCAACTTGTTATCTACTACGAAGGATAAGTTCACTACTTTATCTAAAAGAAAAATATCTCTCGCGCCTAAGGACAAGAAAATACTAATAATACATAAAAGTAAAATACAAATAAAAAAAAGAACAATGAAAAGAACTGTGTATATATTAAGAAAAATATATCCCACATCGTAATCGTTCGTCTGTATTATTTCCCCCCACATCTTAGACTCGTCCTTCTTCTAACAATTTTGTCGAAAAGTGCTAGGGAAGATAATTGGCGCAAATCGAATGTCGATTATATCTGCATGCATTCAAATTCAAGTCGATATAAGATTCACTCAGCACGTACTTATACAACATAAGTATTTCTAGTTCGGTTAGTAGCAATAATTGATCCCTCATTAACTGCCATGTAATAATATTGTTACATTACTACTCAACACAACAAGCAGCTAGAGCTGAAAACAAAAGGAAAGATAAAAGACAAACCTGCTATTTAAAGCTCATCATTTGATACGAAATCTAAACCATCTGTTATAGTTGTTTCAGTGGGTAAATTAAAAGTTTTCTTCGTTTTATTGGATAATGTTCCGGAAATGCGGGATTCCTGTGCAGTTTTGTAATTGAATCACTCCTTTGCGCATTTTTCCCCCGCTTTTCAAACGAAAATTCATTCAATTACCGATTGCAATTCTAACGAATCGCATATAATTATAATAGCATCATTGCTATTCTACGTATATTTTTACTAAAGAGGTGTATAATTCAGTAATTTGTTTCGTATGCTAGGTAGGATTTCCCACAGGGTATAATCGATAGGTGTGGGCGAACACTAGACATTCTCCCTTTGCCTAACTGCTAAATCTGTTGGCTCATCATAAGGGAGCTTTCCGCTGGCTGCTACAATTAAAAGTTCAAGTTTATAGTTGGGTCGCTTTTATTGATACTCGAACTTTTTTTGAATGCGTGAAATAAAATATGCTATTTTGATACTAGGGAATAGTGGAGAAATTAAAAAGGATAGATCAATACCCCTTAGTTATGTGAATTCCACAAGTTACAACAAACCCATAGCAGCTCTCAAGATGCTGTGTGAATTCACTAGGTTTCTTTTTTAATTCAAGTCACAAAGACTTCTAATTCATAGTCTTTTTTGATCTTATTGAAAAGGCAACAGTGGAAATTTACCTTCTCCGAACGCATTCATGAAGAGAACCGAAATTAAGGCAAAATGCTTCTCGTTGTTGCTACTCAACTTTTTTTATTAAAGTCCGCGTTTCTTTAAGGTTTTTTGGAGACGTAGTGCTTGCAGAATATTGCTATGGAGGATCCTGATGAGCTGTATGCTCCTCTTTTAAAGGAAATTTTTTTCAAAAATGTAAGTAGCTTGTCTTTTGTATCGTTCTCCGTTTTTGAAATGCATCAGTTTCAATTCTTTCTATACCTGTATCGAAGGTTGCACTCATTGTAATTGCATCTATTATAATGCTTTTTTTCTATTCAATGTATCCCTGGCGTTCCTTGGGTTTCCGTTTTCTTCTTCGTTGATGTAATGTACTTACTCTCAAACATCCCTATATTTTTAAAGTTACGTATTGGAAACTGAGAGAGTAAAATGGTTCCTTGAAAAATATTTTTGACTCATTTTATATATCGGCTGGTGATCCCTCTACACTCTTTTCATCTCGCCCTATACCAAATGCAACCAAAGTTGCACTTACCAAATTTGCTATCATGAACAACTCTTCATTTTTCGAGTTACGCTCTGAATGCTAATAATGTTTATTTTTTTGAGTGATCCGATTTCAAACTTTTTAAGGGGAAAATAAGAATTATATACGCATTTTCCCTCTAAGCTTGCCTTTTGCCGCGCCTCCCTTCATCGCATCTGCATATATTTTTACAATGCATCTATTCTGACATACATGTATTGCCTATGGGGATTGCGTTGAGAGATGGGAACTAAGCTAGAATTTTCTTTCCTTCAATGATTATGAGCATGCTTTTTTTCCAAACTCCCGTTTTCTGTGTGCATTTTTCTCTCTTAAAGAATACCTTTTTCCTTATCTTTGCACGAAGCAATTATTAATGATGTTTTTTGCTTTATGAACCTGTTTTTGCAGGTACCCCATATACTCTATTTCCAGGTTGGCGATGATAGCACACCATCCCTATCTCATGAGCAACGAAAGATCCCTCCACAACCTTTATATGGAACGGTTATTCTTTCAACTTCTACACCTCCCAAATATCTTTTTATTCGTATCCTACACGTCATTTCGCAGCAAACATTTTGTGGAACTTTTTCTAATTTGTTTCTTGAAGAGCTAAGCCGAAAAGCAGGCAAATTTCGTTCCTTTGCAAGCTTTATTCGACTTTTACGCACTTCAATTCTTCACTCATCCACTCCAAAATGTTTTAAAGAAAATGCTAATAAAGCAATTCATCATGGCGGCCCCACGATTTCTTTTTCAACGTCAGTAAAATGAAAGTTAAGAAGAAAACGGCAAACATTTAAGAGAGATTCATTAAGAAGAGAAAGGAGAAGGGAGCAGTAGGGAAGAACTGAGAAGAAGCTATTAAATTTAACAGATGCACACCCCAATGAAACATCTCTTAGCTTTCTAAATGCGGTAAAAAAAAAATTTTTGCAGGGACCATTCTCTTATTTTTTCCAATGTAATCTTGAGAGGGATATATAATCTATAGACTTACATGGACTTCGTATAGCCTAGACTAAGAGAAATTATAAAGGCGGACGAGCTTAGGTTAGGAAATTTATTTTTTTAAAAGGGAATGGTCTCTATATCTTACAAGCAGGCCCTTCATTTATCTCCTGTACTATTTGGTCTTCTCTGTTTCTGATTCTCGTTTTTTTTTGGTTGGGATGCACCGTCTGTTCACACTTTCATCTTGGCATCTATTTGAGCATCATCTATGAGGATCTGTGACTACACGTATGATGAAGGAAAATCTTGTTTTTGTTTTTGAAAACACTGGGTGACTAACTCTGACTAGAAAGCAAAACAATTCTAGATGGAAGAGAAGGGGTGTTAGAGGGGGATAGCCTAGGGCATTGAATAGAGTCAAAAATATTTTTGAAATACTAGAGGCAAGCAAATTTAATATTTTGCCTGCCTCCCGATGTCACTGCTTTTGATATGAATAGTTTTTGTTTTGTGTGTAATGGATATGCAGAGGGAATGAACTGGCTACCCGCCAAGAGATAGTCTCTAACCATGCATCGTCTATCCTCTCCTCCCAGCTTCATATGGACCCTTCCAGGCGCTATTTGATACTCTCCGATCCTTCTTCTCCTCATTTGATTTCTTATCCTTTGATTCTCCATGAGATAGATAAAGAAGATGATGTCTATGGGATGTGTCTAACGAATAGCAGAGGTAAAAATAAAAGCACTTTGTAGGCCATTTATTCTTCTATATGAATTAGAGAGGATGCTGAAATCGTTTTGCTCTTTCTATAGGGTTATTATATATTTGAGGAAGAGGCAGTCTGAACTAATAAGCTCTCTTATGTATATAAAAGAGAGAGGATACAGTAGAAGAAGAAGGGAGGGGGGGAGACTCTATTTTGTTAGGATAAAACATTCCATCGGATTTCTTTGAAGAGTAGGATTGAAACAGGATAAAAATATGAAAATGAGAGGTTCAGAGGGAGGGGGACTCTATGAAGAATGGGAAGAAGAGGTGTATGTACAAGAAAAAATGACGATTCAGAGTTTACGAAAGCAAGCAGTGGAGAGTGCTGCCTGCGAAACATTCTATTTTAGAGTGAAAAATTCTTACCCATACAAAGCTCTGGCATGAGGGATGAGGATAAGCATACGTCTATACAACCTTGTTTTGATCTTTCCTGGTTCTGTGGATCTATCGAGCCACCCCATTATTTAGATAGAGAAGCTCTGGGAGTGTAGAAAGAATGCAAAAGGTGTATTTAAAAAGAAAAGTGAATTTCTGAATCCTCCATGCTGTACTTTACGTAAAATTCTCTGTGTTTTCCTCTTTTTAGATGCTCTTACTTCGTATAGAATCTCTATGATTGAAAATCCAGAGTTACCCATCCTTTTGCAAGTAATTCTTACACAGATTTGGAAGATAAGAAGTTTTTAGACGGTTGTTATGATTTTTTACTGACACTCTTCATTTCTCATGTTTCTAGTCGCTTGCTTTGGAAAAGAATAGGCCAAAATCTCTCTCTCTAGAGGGGATATAATTTAATTTCATCATCGTGTTTATCTATTATTTTATGTAACTCTCTTTCTCAAGCAGTCGTTCATAGTACATGATTTTGTATTTTTTCCTGTTTTTTGAATACTTTTGAGTGTGGTGGGAATGTCATGCTGGCTTATCTAGTATAGATATCAAAAGAAGTTAAATCCTACAAAAATATTTGAAATTCTTTTTTTTTTCTTTTTTTTTTGAAAGGAGAATTCTATTCCAAGAGAAGTAGTCATGACAAAAACTCCTTCAGGTGTAAATAGAATTTCAATGGAAGAACTTTGTATAGAAAAGGTATACTATGAAGAAAAAACGAAAGAGAAGAAAGTATGAGAGAGAAATGCGTATCAAGGAATATAAGAGAGACAAAAAGAGAAAAAAAAATAAAACAGAGAAGTAAGAGAGAGGCGTTTGCTGGGTATGTGAATCTATTCTAAGATGAGAGAGTTTACAATGAAACTGAGGAGATGAGGAAGAGGCTACACGCCTGTGGGATACATTTTAAAACAACAGAGAGGAAGGGGTTTAAATAGTTGAGATTATGAAAGATTTGGAAATCAATAAAAAGAGGTAACTATTTCAAATTCTATGACTTCAAGAGTATTAAATCCCTCCAAGTGTTAAAAATAATTGAGAAACTCTTTAAATAGCGAAAGGAATTATTTTAAAATTTTCTAATATGAATGTGAGGTATGGTAATACTACCCTCTGAGAGATCACAGTAGCCATTCTAAGACGAGGCAAGGACTATAGAGAGTTCTCTCTCTTTTGTGTGTGGAAAGTTTCATTGCGGTGATAGGGGAGGATTTCTATGAATACAGTAAAGAGATTGTTATGCAAATACAAAATGAGAGTCCAAGAAAAAAATTACAGAGAGAGAGAGGCAAAATTTCCTTTAGAAGTTGGATTTGAAGAAATTCAGGTGTGGTAGGATCTTTTTGCAAATAGAGTGGATATATATTTTTCTTTCAAAATAGTCTATTCCTCCCTTAATAGTGCTCAGTAATGGACTGTATAGATGTAGACTTTCAATGTATGCAAAATATGTGTGTACATCTCATTAAAAATTGTGTATTTACATGTTTTTATCCAAAGAAACTTTTCTTGAAGCTAATAAAAGAATTTGAAGAAGAACGTGATGCTGTTGTCAAACTACTTTGTTATTATTTAAAGGGGCCTCATGAAGAACGATTTCAAAATATTTTTGAGGGTACATCCATGCGGGTATATTTCTTCTAAAATGGATTTGCTGAATTTGCGTTAGAAATATAAATGGATTTGTAATATTCATTTTATATATTTTTTTTTGAATTCATAGAAGGTAGCCTCTCATGTGTGTGATGTAGACATTCAAAAGAGGCTATTGCTATATTCATTTGAATATTATATTTTTTTTTAATTCAAAAATTCCTATTTAAAGAATAAAATTTTGCAGGCTGTAAGGATTTCCTTTGTGTTTTTGGACACTCTTACTCTTATAGACTATAAAAACGATTAGAGGCATGCTTATTACTGCTTCCTGGTTTTCACTGTGGAAATTTCATTTTTACTTCAAAATAATTGTATATCTCCCTTCCTGTTCTCGTACTTTTGAATTCCTATTTACATTCCTGTGATTTCTATCACTCCTTCTCTGTAATTTACCTTTGTAGATACGATTACAAGCCATTGAAACGTATATTCGTGATTATATCGCTCTTCAAGACTCGGAAAAAATTCGCCTCAAAGCGGAGATTGAAACACTCCGAGAAACTCAGCGAACGCTCCGATATTCTGTTCGTAGTTTCTTCTATGCCTTTCCTTTGATATAAAAAACTAAATTTAGTATATTTTCATGCATTTTACAGTGTCGATATGTAGTGTAGAAAGGAGCATGGCTTAGAGCGCGTTCATTTTGTTTCTTTTTTGATTTTTTGATTCACTCCACACGTTCATTTCTTTTCATTTCATATAGTTTGTTGTTGCACACAGCTTAGAGCTGTAAATACTCTCATTATAGGAAATTAGAAGATGAGAAATAAAAAGAGTGTTGGATTTTTCCCAAAATTATATATAAATGATCGATTTTATCGATAGGCCAGAGTGTATGTACACTGCCTATGGAATTTCTTTTGGTGTAAAATGAATGCTTTATGTTCTCCATTGCCGTAAAAAATATGAGGATGGGTTCTCTATTTTTAGAAAAAGCAGCTAGAAGCTCAGAATCATCGTTTGGATTCTTCTTTGCGGTCCGTTGCTCATTTCTCCACTTGGAAAACTTTTCTTTTTTCTCTATTTTTATTTTGAGAGAGGATTTTTCTACTTCAAATCCTATTTTCTATAGAATGAGGGAGGCTGGAGTAAAAGAGGGAGAATAAAGTGTATTTATAGTAGCCCTTATTATACCGTAATGCCGTTCAATACAAAATTCTGAGAGAAGAAGGAGGATATCCTTACACACGTTTTGAGGTGTCTTGATGTATCCTTTAGAAGCCCTCTTTTTTAGCAATCGTAGAGGAGGCAATTTTTGAAAGATACAAAAGGGAGTGCGGTGTCCCTATCTCTCGCTTTTTTATATGAAAAAATGTACTAAAAATCCATCCTATTTCAAGGAAATGGAGAGATGGAGAGTGAGGGAGAGCGTTTATAGAGATAAAAGGGGTGCGGGTAGAAAATATTCAAAGTTGACAGGCCATGTGCGAAGGAATTCATTCATGGGATAAAGAGGTGCCTCTTTCTTAAGAAAAATAGGCAGAGTGTGTGATTTCATGTATTATTTCACCTCTTTTGCTGAATTTTCACATCTTCAGTGTTGAGTGTTACTTCTTAACTCTTTTTTTTTCCATTATTTCAGATCTTCGTTAAATCGTTCTGGCAGTGTTACTTCCCATCGAAATATGAAGTCTGTGGCTTCTTCTCGCTCGTCCTCTGTGCATTCCACCCTCTCTCAAGCTTCCTTCAGAGGTAGTACCTCTTCCTTGCCTTGCAGAGAACGGCGGCTTCTCTCTTCTCAAGAAAGAAATATGATTTCACGGTGAGAGGAGGCTATCCTAAAGGAAATGCTCAAAATTTTTGGAATTGAAGCATTTTTTAGATGTTTGAGTGTTTGTCTACAAAACAATGGATTTTGTAATGAAGGATGTGTTGAAAGAACGAAATGAAACCATTTTAAAGTATTCACTGTCTTGTATTTTGCTTATAAAAAGAAGGAATTTTGATGGTTTGTAAGAGAAGAAATGAATAGGAGACGGTGAGAAGGCTCACTTTTCCCTTTTTTTTTATCATAAAGTTTTCAGTTAGTTCAATAGTGCCTCTTTATTTTGGAAAAAAAGAAATAATTCTCTCTTTTATTTTCTGCCATTCACTCAAATATAAACTCTATCTACGTTTCTTTGCACTTTGATATGATTTATTTTTACTTTTTAATGTTTCGTACTCCTTTTATTTTTGACGTATCCTTTTTCTTTGATAAAGATTTACTTATTCTTCTCTTCTTTTTTTTTCTTGTAAGAAGAGTTTATTTTCATTTTCTTTGTTTTTTTTCTCTAGAGAAATTGCTTTCATTCTTTTGAGAAGGATTTACGTTATTTTCTTGGTTTCACTTTGTTCCCTTGACCCAATTTTACCCTCACTCTCCTGTTTTCATCTTTATTTTCTTTATATAGAAGGACTGTTACACCCTCCCATCGTCCTCTACCTCCCTCTTCTCCTCGTGAAAACTATTATTCTTTAGAGGGCCGGCATAGAGCCTCTCAAATGCTTTCCACCAGTCATGAAAATGGAAAAAAGAAAACACCGGATAAGTGTGTAACTTCTTTATCTCTTCGATCTCGTCCTCCTGTTTTGAGGAAAACTCCGCCTTCATCTATCTCAGCGAGAAGGAAAGTTTCCACAACTCACTCATGTGTTTCTCCTCCTTTTCTGACGAAACAACCATGTATAGATACTTCTCCTCGCCTCTCCTCTCTAATAAAAACTTCTGCTCTACCAAATCGAAGATCTTCTAACCTGTCAGCCTCTCGACGAAGTTCTTCAGCATGTAGACCTTCTCGACATCAAGGAATCTCTGCAAAGAGAGGCTCTCCCGTTGTAATACAAGCCGCAACGCTTCCACGGTTAGCTACGTGAGAGAAGAAAGGTGATGACATCTCTATATTTTGATAAAGAGAAGGGATTTATCTTGAAGAAGAGAAGGGATGTCTCTCTCTGCTTGATACTCGTAGTGTTTTTGCAGTACTTTTTGAAGCAGAATGGACAGAAAATTTGAAATACTTGACTTAGAGCCGTGTTTGTTTTAACAGGGCTGTATTTGAGGCCAAAAGGATGGCATCTTTTTGTGTTTTGTAGATATATCCTGATTTTTTTACTGTCACAGGCGTGCATAACACGGATTTAAGAGAAAATTACAAGGAATGCTGTTGATACAAATTTTTGAAAGTATTTTATTATACTTGTTTTCTGTATCTTTTAATATGAATGTGCCTCTCTCCATTGACTTATTTTTCTTGTTTTTTCTACGTTCAGAGTGCTGACGAAGTCTCCCTCTCTCTCGCATCCCCTCAGAGGTAAACAGAATTCCCTTCCAAAACGAAGTGAGGGAGTACGTACACTGCCTCCTCTTAAGAATGGCCGCCCATTTCCACCTTCTAGTGTATCCGAGGCCACGTTTTCTCTTCCTTCAGCTGCTTTAAAGAACCATCGATTGATTTCTAGGGGGAAAGATGTCGCCCATCGACCCTCCCTACCCTTGCAGGATACTTCCTCTATAGAAAAGCAAAGAGGACTTCTTTCTACATCCAACCACCCTACTTTCTCCTACGTTCCCAGACAGGCCTCACCTCGAAGAGATGATTCTTCAATGGCTGAGAGAATGCTTTCTTCCTGTTTTTGCTCCTCTAAAGATGCCATAGAAGAAGAAAACATCTTTTCAAAACAACTTTCAGGAGTAGTCGAAAGGATACCCCCCCTTTTGCATAGAGCGGAGGTGAAACCGTGTACATGTACAGAATGGGAGCTTGGTAAAGGCGTGGACACGATGTGTGAGAGAACTGAGAGATCTAGAATGGCTTGTCAAAGCAAGAGAGATGCCCTACATACACCCTCTCTAGAGAAGAAGGAGCAAGCCGAGGCAGAGCGAGGCGATTATCAAAAGGAAGGCATCTCTTCTTCAATGGAGTTGGAAGATATGACAGCAGCCGCCTCAGGCACAGCTAGGTATATTATCATACCTGCTGAACAGTATACTCAGCTGATGAATCATTATGGCAAGGAAAGTTCTGGTAAGACAGCGGTGATTTGGGGAGATGTCATGAAGGGCAATGAAGGATGACGATGCTTATGCAAGAGATATTATTGTTTTAGTGGGGAAGAAGGATAAGAAAAATGAGTTTGGGTGCTGTCTACACCCATGGCATTATAAATTGTACCAAAAAAAGCGGTAAATTAGCTTTTATATAATATTTGAGAGATAGTTTTGTAGCAGCTTATGTCAAGAGTATACGTTTTGTTAGGAAATTTTATTTGCTAGGATGCTGTAAGACGTTTGTTTTATAAACAATTATGTTTTATTTTTAATTTGTAATGTTAGCTTGAGATTGTTGAAATAAGTTTTTACCCATAAAATACTAATGTCTGTATCATATTTCAGTTACTTATAAATAGTGGCTTTTTTTGAACTGCTTCCATATAATTATTTATTTCAGCTGCTAACCTTTCTCCACGTATCCAAACATCATCCGTTGATTTTGTTAAGCCTGCTACCGTTGGTGTAATGTCTGGAAGAAGCAATGATTCTCTCGATGCACTTCATTCTTCTGATCGTTCATCCATGACAAAAAATAATAATACATCTTCTGAGGCTGTCACTCCCTCACGTTTTCAAAATGGTTCCATGGCTACTACTCTTTCATCTAAATCCATGCAACCGAGTATCCCTATGCAGGTGGCATCAAACAGTCACCAAAACCTTTCTACGTTTGAAACTCCTCTTTTCACTCCTGCGCTATCTTTGCCATCCCCATCATTGCAAGCTGCCACTTTACCTGCTAATCCAAGCATATCCACCGCCGTTAACCCCCATCAAATTTCCATTCAACAAAATTCATTCCCACTTCTGGTCTCAAATTCTGGAACAGCTGCGGTTCCACAGGTTTGTGGGCCTACTTTCACTGAATTAAACGATGCAGAAGCATTGTCACAAATGATGCCAAATTTTTCTTGGCATTCCATCACTGATATTTCCTCTTCACTAATTTCTTCTCGAGTTAATCCTGCTCACATGTTTTCATACTATCCGGGAACTCTTCCTATGCAGACGTGTACAGAACTAGAAACGACTGTCCTTCCTCAAGAATATGAGGGTAAGCCTCCGTTAAATATAGCGTTTCCATTTTCTACTACATCTTCATCCCCAGAGGAAACAGGTAACGCATCCACTTCCTCATTAAAGCAGGTAATTTCTAGAGTAAAGAAATCTGAAGAATTTCACTTACCATTACATTCTAGGGAGTCCCAAACAGTAGCAACCATTGTAAACCCTTCCAGCCGTACTTCTGCAAGTTTTGATTTCTCTACTTCTTCTAGCCGATTAGCTTATGCACTTACATCTAAGGGAGCCTCTCCACCTCCTCAATGCACCAATTCTTTTGTAGCACCTCTAGTAGAAATTCCTGAGGACTCCTCACGTCTTCAAAAATCTGGCTACTCCTACTCACCAAGATTATTTCATACATCCAATCAAGACAGCGCTACTTTGCAATCTGCTACTGTAGACTCCTTAAATTTTTTGAATGCGGCCAGTAGTCCGCTTTCTTCTTTTGTTTCGCAAAAGCTTTCTCATCTAAAACGTGTTGTTTCAGAAAAATTACCTCCAGTTTCACTCGATATTTCGGATGTGTATTCTGTTGATGAAATAAAGAAGGACGAAATTATCGAGCCGATGCAGAGTCGCGATAAATACTGCGAACCTTTGATTCCCAATTCTAGCGATAATTTCGGAAAAAACGAGAAACAAGAAGTTGAAGGAAATAGTGAAAAATGTAGTGCCTACAAGCAGATTGATCAACGCCTAAATGCTCTCCATGAATATTTGAAGTCTTGTAAAAAGATGTGCTAACAACTGCAAAAAAGTTTGCAGCAAAGGCTCTTGTTTCTACAGAGGAACATATTAGCGAGCGTCTCTCTCAGTTTTTACTGGAATGAATCATTGGTTTGCAGTCAATCCTATTCTTCTTTCTAGTAGATTTGCTAGGTTTAAAAAATCCTTGCTTAGCTGTTTTATTTTGTATTTTCCAGTCGTAATTTTTTACATTTTGTAGCTCATTCCAATTGATTTTTAAGGTGCACGGACAATTTCCCTTAACCCGTCTATTACAGTTTTGCTTAAGCTTTTTGTAGGAGAAACATCTGGAAACTATACAGGAAGATAAAAAATAGGAATGCTACTACGAAATATTCACATCTTTGTTACGTTTCTGCTGGTGTTAGGAAACGGTCTATACTAGTAGGTGGATATTACTTTTTATTTAACGCAAAAACTGATGCCCTATTTTCGAGAAGCTGAGTTGACGGAAATTGAAAGTGATTTTTCAAGACACAAAGTTCTTTGTACCTTATGATATTGCTTAGGATTAACTTTTTAATTAGAAATGCCACAGAATAACAATGTAGGCAATAGTATGCTTTGCAACCGTGTATCCGAAATGGAACAATAATAAATATGGGAAAGGAACGACAGGAAGTACTTGCAGTGGCATATGTTAGTGTTTTCCAGGAATTTTACGGCGTTAGTATTGTAGGACCATAGTTTAACAAGAAAAATATTCAGCAAATTAGATGAATTCTGAAGCGATGTTTCAAAATGTAAAATTGCGATTTAGAAGGTAGTGATTCAATCGTAGTTTTGTATATTGAATATCATGGTTACCTAGCGAATATATTACTGAGTTAATTTTTATGAATACAATAATTGATAAGTTAAACATATGTAACCTACATTAACTGAATCAAAGCATTTTAAAGAGATTCATTGCATTTAAGTAGTCAAAGAGTCTGAATGATAATCGTTATAGTATTCATGCAGTGGAGCAGATGAAACATCACTTAAGGCTTGGCAACTATATGATTAAGCACATTTGGTTGTTTAGAATAAATTTTTTTACATATTTGGATGGAACCGTTTTGTAAACTACATCTCCAATTAAAAATTGCATGCTAATACGAATAAATCCAAAAAGAAATTATTACAGTAAATTTTACGGAAAGATAGGGATTTCATCATAGATCTGCGTCTAAAGGAGACAAATTCTACGTAAACAGCGTTTTCATGTCTACTTGCTCGGAAAATTGCTTCCAAATAGGCTGTCTACACTTACGGAAGTAATGCAAAAAGCTTAGATGAATGCGAAAAAGGCAAATGTGATGACTTCAGACTAGAACATTGCATAGTTTTAGTTGATACAAGGAAAGGAAAATGGATTGTATGCCATTCTTACAAATACTACCACATTGATGTCTAAAAATCCGCAAGTTTGTTCAACTCCTATTACTCCCACTTTGCATAGTTGGACTTGCTTGTAACGAGCAGCTTTTTCCCCTTACCATTCGTCATTATCCAAATTGTACTGCATAAGTATCACGTAAACAAATCAAAATAAACTGTAATCAAAATTAACAATAAAAAACCCTAATACTGATAAAAATAGAAAAAAATAAACGTTGCAAGCAATGCATCGACGAAAACTAATTCAACAAAGCTACTTGGTGGTGGCAGTTGGAGATATAAAACAGAGGCTGTATGGTTGCGAGAGTCTAGCTTTACATACAAACAAAAGATTAATTCTTTGCAAAGTGCGCAATAATAAAACCTTCCTCGAAATCAAGAGCTGTGATAGTTTTGCCAAAATGATGTGCATAATATTGCTTTTTTATCGGTGGACATGTCTTACTTGAAGAAGCACCCCCAGGTGGTTGTCTTCTACGAAAATTTGCGCTCGGCTGCCCCGCTGCAGGAATGTCATGGTTTTGAATTTCCGTTTTTTTGGGCTCTGAAGGAATGGTTTGCTTCCTTTTCAGTGATGGTGAGTCTTAGGAACAACGCAGATAAAAATATGTGCAAACTGCAACAAATCATCTTTCCTTTAATATTTATAGGAAAAAATAGCGCAGGTGTGAGTACCAGCCACGCGCAAAGCAAGTATGCATATTTAAGGTTCAGATTTGCGCATTTTTCCTCCTTCAAAAAATCAAATTTATATTCTATCCCCTTCTGCAAAGAGAATTTGTCACGTATCTCTGAGCCTCAATGAAAATAGGGTTGGCATAAAATTTTCCGCACCATCTCCAAAGACAATAGACGATTTCCCTCCAGGTGCAGCTTGGACTCTCGTACTGCATCGATTTTTGTAAAACGGATTATCTGCAACGTCTACATAGACAACAAAGTGCATGCAAAATAAATAACCACAGAGCAGTCAGCTAAAAGATGCTTATATATGATCATGAAAATTCATCTTTTACTAATCCATTACTTAGTTACTTTCAATGATTACGCACGCAAACACGCTGAAAGCTAAAGCTGCAATATTCATAACAATAATGCAAAAGTAGCACAAGTTGTACTTTAAAACAAAAATATCAGACCCATTTTGAAAGTCTATTATTCTGAAAAGCCAACTATACAAGAGAATTAGCTTGAAGCTTTTTAAGCAAACGAATCAGCTTTTGGAAAATGTTGGAGTTTTCCGCTCGTAAACGTGTGGTCGGTATACAAATAAAGTCGATGGATTTATTTTAATTGGAAGTGACTGAATGCAGATAATATTTGCAGAGTCACATTGTGGTTAACTGTGTTGTAAAATATCTCACTACTGTATCTAAATATGAAGGTGTTGTAAGCAAAGCAGTGTTTGAACACTACAATTTATGCGGGGAAGTAAACGTTTGCATTGTAAGACAACAGCACACATCCCTCCATTTATGATTGCTGCTTGTCTTTTAAGCATATACCTACGTTCTAATTCAGATTATGTGTGTAGCAATGTTTTCAACTCATTGCCATGCCACACCGCTCGCGGAAGCTGATGTTAGAGTGATTCGTTTTTGAGCCCACTTCGAACTCTTGACGCATTGTATTAATTCGTTGTATATATGTTTCATTCGTTACATACATTTTTCAGTAAATACGAATAAATGTGAAATCTATTTTTTTGGACATCACTTCATGTAGGAACCTAGCTGCCTTTGAGATCTAGCCGTTTGGTATTACTGCACACTGATAAATTTATGTGAGCCTGTAACCACGAAAATATTAGGAAAGAAACGATTTCTTATAAATGTGATGCCGAAGTTTGAAATTGATATAAAATTACGACAAAGCAAGAAGGTATAGCACTGATCATTCCTATGGGCTATTGCACTTGCTGATTATGTCTTATTTTGTATTGAAATTTGTAATCTTATACAATCAGGTTGATTCTTACGGAAGTTATACTTGTCAAAAATAATGTATCCCAAGATAGTTAGATGTTCGAAGTATATTTTTTATGAGAAAGCAAACAGAAGTGCTACAAATATGTAATGATTAAGTGCGAATACAAGCTATCTACCAATATCAAAGAGGCATAGGAGGTTTAGGCTTGTACACCAAATAAACGGTTCCTTTAACAGTCAAGAAAGAGGTCCCGATTCCTGCTACTTTTCTTTCGCTTTTGAAAATGTTACTTTCAAGTACGCACCAAAATACAAAGTCATATATTTCTCCATTCGGACAGAAACAAAAATAATGTAGTACAAAAGAAATTTTATGGTCATTCACCTGTGTTTTTTCGATATATTTGATTAAAATAAAGCAAGATAGATGCTAGTTAAGCATTATGCCACTACTAGCTTACGCAAGTAAAAATAATTCCTGATCGCTTGAGTATCCTTTGTAGATGTAATAGAATATAGCACATGTACCGTAATAATGGGAGAGCAATTTAGTTAGACTATTTACTTCATTGATTGCATTGCACACCACTATTAAAGGCCTGCAGTGAGCGAAAGTTGTAGATAACAAATTATGCAAATGTGCAGTTAAATAACACGCAGCAAGCGACGCTGCTTTTCCAAATACATCGTACGTCATCTGCTGAAATAGAGTACTTCGAAACATCAATGTATTTTCATATAAACTAATTTGGGAAAACCCTGGTACTTCGAATTCGACTAAAAGTTTCATTGAAAACCACATATGCTAACCTATTACAAGTGCAAAGTATATCAATTGATTTCGCTGGTGCGGCTGTTTCCGGTTGACACATCGAATTACAGTAGCAATGCCGCACAGAAAGCTTGTGCTTTTATTCTTGTAACGTTGCATATTATCTTGTTTAATATTCGTCACTTTTCTATTGCGTTTTTGCAAATGGGCGCAAGTTAGACAGTCTTTTCTTTAAGCATTCATAAATTCGTCTATCGTCGCAACTTTCTGTCTCTTTATTCAGCCGAAAACAATACTGTCGCTCGACAAGGAATCCTTCTGTCGCTTTTGCTCCCAATTTGTTTGAATAACGGCTAGCTGAATGAAAGTACAAGCGGTAGATCGACTCTTACCATTCTCCTCCATTGTCTTTTAAGTACTCCAATTTTTACCCTAGATGCTATTTCGTTAGATGCATACTCTTAAACCTTACCTATGCTCATCATAGTTTGCATGTCTGGAAGCTTTAGTAAGCTGTTATTGTTTCTTTGAAAAAGTCTTTACAGCCTCTGGATGGTATCCCAATCACAGCTCGTTTCTGTATTTCGTGTCCTTTTTCCTGGTTGAGATTCAGAATTTCTGTTGGTGTTGTTGATAACCTAAACGAAACTCGCACCAGAATGCAGTTCACCTTTCCTTTCTGAACTAGACGGTAAGCGCTCGTCAATTTTTGCTCGTTCGTTACAAACAAACGTGGTTATTTCAAAACTTGCAAGAAGGAGTTAGAGATGAACGACAGATGGTATATTTCCTTCTGTCATTGCGTTGTTTTTCTTTACTGATATAAATATTCGTGTTAAGTGTTATCGGCTTCTAACCTTTATACCCGGCTTTCATTGCTTCCCTTTTTCTTTTAATTGCTGCTATCAGAGTTGGAAGCCACTATATAACTTACACTGGCAGTCCTAACCACTGAGCTCAATGTCCAATATCCATTTTAACGATTAATATCTCATCACATATTTCTTCTATTGCGGATTGTGTTGAGGTACTTTGTTTCTTAATACCTGCTTCATTTTTTTGTTATGAATAACTTCGCTTGAGATTTTTATTTTTGTAAGGAATGCTTGCTGTGCTGTATATTTCGAATAGGATGCTTGCTTCATGAACTTTCTGCCATGATTTACCTCAGCTCTCCCTTATCCCCTAGAAAATTTGCTGTTTCTTTTACATTTAAGGAGAAAATCACAATAGAGAGGAGAGAGCTACAGTGCGAGCAATGAGAGAGTTCTAATTTTGGGGATTACAGGGACAATGAAACGAGAAGTATACTTAATAAGTGAGTGTTTGTGAAAAGCTTATAGTCTAATTTAAAAAGTAGAAAAGTTATGTGGGATTGCATGCCTACATTTTTGTCTATATAGATGTTTTTTAAGTGTTTTTTTCGAGAATATTTGATTTTCGTAGCGAAATTTGTTAATCAGATTAAGAATTGGAAATAAAGGGTCTTCTAATTCCCTTTTATAATAAAGTGTATGATAGTTTTGGAATTTTTCTGGTAAGGGATAAGATTTGCTAATATCTTCAATTGGAGATATTGTAAGAGCTGGGATAGGTGATAGTAGGTCATGATGCTCTGTTCTTTCGTTGCTTTCTTCGCTTTTAACTTTCACATTTAAAAGCGAAGAAAGCAAACGCAGGTCCATAGTTTAAGCCTCCTGACATTTTTTTAGTAGAGATATAAAGATGAAAGGCCATCCAATATGTAAATCTCTAGCAGATAAATCAGAGAGGGTTATGGAGAAGCCTATTATCCTATTCATTGATGTTTTGTTGCAGAGTGCCCTAGCGAGCTATTTTTCTAGGAATTCCAATCTCTTTGTCAAAATCTTTGTATTTATTCCAGTTTGTTTCCTGAGTATGTCTTTTCATAGTTTGTTTCACTTTCTCATTCTGTTTTTACTTTTCCTTTTGGATAGCCATTCACCGATTTCTTTCTAGAGTTAGTTTCTGATACAAAAAATACCCAAATTTTTATTTGTTTCATACAGAAGTGTGTCTTCATTTCAATGGAATAATGGCGTATCTTCTCCTTCTATCCCAACAGCCGCTACGTTCACGTTTCTTCTCTGATTCCTCATAGGATCCTTTCAAGTGATTGTGAAATACTTCATTCGATCATGTCTCTGGCTTAAGGATACTGATTTTCACTCAGTCTGTGACACAGTCTTTTGCTTTTTCATTGATCCGGTTCTACTTTATTTTTCATTGTCATGGCTATTCAAAATTTTCCTTCTGGAATCCTCCCCTCTTCTGGAGCCTCCATCACCATGCATCTTGAAAACGTGTCTTTAAATCCTACGAATTCCACTCGAAATACTGAACCTACAAAGAAACTCAGACGGCCACCCCCCCCTCCCTTAAAATCTCCAGGGATGGGTTTGATATCGTCTCAAGGTGGCCCTTCTAACCCCTCCTCTTCTCTCAGTACTACCATTCCAGAAAGAAATTCTCCTGTATCGACATCCTCTTATTGTTATACTCCTCCTATGACCTCCCCTTTTTATAATTCAATTTTGTCACCTCTATGTGATCGCCTCTGCTTCCTACTCCCTTTATCTTTACATCCAGACCATATTTCTTGGTGTGGATTGCTATTTGCGTGGATAGCCTTTGTATTTATAGGCCAGAAACCTCTGTTTTTTCAATATCTATCCTTCGAAAACACAATTTTTAGTGGTGTAACATTCCTTCTCTTTGCCCATCGCTATCTTATCAGTGCCATTTGCTGGATCCTGTATTCATTGTGTGATAATTTAGATGGAAAGCAGGTATGCCTAGCAGTTAAGAGAAATAAAGATGTGGATGGGGAGGGGTAGGGGAAAAAAGAGGGGAGAGAGATGCACCCTGGAATATATATAGAAAAAAATGAGAGGAGACTGGGTAGAGCCTGGGAGAGTGTTCATGGCTGGACTTTAGTGGCAATTCCACAGAAGAGATGAAACATCGATAGAAAATGGAGTGTACATCCACGAAAAAAAGAAATCGAATGATTCCGAAGTAATCCACACGGTTGCATCCTTCTTTTATGATCGTTTTCCTGTTTTTAGTGAGGATTTTTCAGTGAATCTCTCTTCAGCCTTCTCCTTCTTTTCTCCATCTCAGTGGCCTCATTTTTTCTATGTAGAGTGCAAGGTTCTCATAGCTACGAATCATTTTCGTATATTTCTATCAGGCTCGCCGTTTAAAATTGTCATCCAGGAGTGGAGAATTTGTAGATCATGCCTGTGATAGTTTGGTGGTCACCTTAGCTTGTTTGATGTGGCTACATCTCCTCTCACCGGATGGATTTCAATCCTGGAGAGTAATCATTGTTTTAGTAGTGGGTCAGTGGCCTTTTCTGAGTGCTACGTGGGGTCATGATATCATTGGCCGATTGCTGTTAGGATCAAATTGTAATGGCAAGAGTATTTTTACGGTATGAAAAATAAAGTAACGTCAGTAAGGTGGGAGGGTTAAATATCAAGGGGAAAACAAATTTTTTTATCCATTTTTGAAAATTCCTCCCCATTATTTTCTCCATTTTTATATGCCTTTGATCGCTCCTAGATGCAAGAACGACAGATGAAATTTTTTCATCCATTGCGTATTACTCAATACATTGCTTCCTCTCTACTCTCTGGACATCTCTCTACTTTTGAAAAAATACCTGGGTGTATGTACACCGCACGCAAAATCCTGTAGACAGCTCTAAATTTTTGTTTTTCTTTATACTTTCCACTCTTTATTCGTTTTTACTGTACATTTTCTTCTTTTGTGGTTTCACTCGTTTTCCATAAAGCTATTTTTCTGGCTGTCTCTTGTAGGTGGATGAGTTGAATTTCCTTGCCATCCCTTTTGGAATTTTTCTTCGCTATACGCATCCACGATTATGGGATACCTCTATTGTATATATGCTTGGTATCACTGAAGCCTCTTCACCCTTTATTTTCTCTGTTGTAACCCATATCGCAGCATTTTTGGGTTGCACCAATGAAATTCTATCGATTGGCTCCTTTTGTGTGCTCTGTATCTGTGTGGGCGTTTTTCTTCTTAATATTCAGTAAGGGGAGAGTATATTTTTGATAGGTTTATTAAGCAGAAGAAATGTGAACCCATGTGGGTGTTTGACTCTGAGACGTGTGAAGCAGCAACACAGTGTAGGAAATGGAGAGATTTTAACAGTAGAGAGTCTTTTTTTTGGGGTTAGAGTGGATTTTTTTGGGTATCTTCTATCCTTTTGATACTAAAATTCTTCTTTTATTTTGAGGGTGGTCCTCCTTCTCTACATCCCTCTGTTTTCGTAGAGTGTATGTACATCTGTTTTCGTAGAGTGTATGTACATCTGTTTTCGTAGAGTGTATGTACATCTGTTTTCTCTTAACAGACACCACTCAAAGGAGAGAAGGAAGCAGTGATGAGATTTTGGGTGTGTTTATGGATAAAGGTGTATATACACGTTACTCTTTTTTTCTTTTTGTTGAAGGCTATCTCTTTCTCTCTTGATTTTCATATATTACAGGGTCTTAGCACATCTTTTCTCTTTGAAACACCTACCGAATCTTCTTCCTGGAGTGTTTTTTACTACTACTGTAAGTAGTCACAAGGATCACCTGGATTGAACAGAACATTTTGTCTCTTTTTCTATACAGAAATAGATTTGAATCCTGCAATAATTTATGTGCAAGAAGAGATATGGTGTATATACATTGTTTTGTAATGTTTTATAAATAGAAGTGGATTGCTTTTTCAATTTTTTGTTATTTTGTGGCATTTCAGTGATGCCTATGTCTGCTTCTGTATTTATTTTTTATTTTTCTGCTCTTTATTGTACTGTTTGTGTTATCGCTTCACTCTCTTGCTTTGTATGGCTTTTACAATCATTTTTGTAGGCAATTTTGTTGCTCCTATTTTTAATTTTATTTTTATATTTTTTTATATTACTATTTCTTTTCTTCTCATCTTCTCGAAGGGTCTCCTCTTTCTCTGTCTCGGTGTAGCCGATATCTGACGTTTTAATTTTTTTACTGCATGGATATTTACTGTTGAAATTTTCTAATCTGCCCTCCCCCTTTTTTTGATAGTTTCAATAGAGTATTCCTTATTGTGTGAATGGCATGCATTCTATATATTTTTTTATCTTACAGTCTCTTTGGTTTTCACCCTCTGAGATTGTTCTCATCGCTCCATTTTCTTTGATTTGCATTGAATTGATTGCCATGCGTTTACAGCTTCATTCTACAATGAAATATATAGTAAGTGGCTGAAATCTTTTCCCATATTTCCATGCTTTTTAAATCATGCTGTGTTTTTATAGCAATAGCTCTGAATTGTTGGCCATTGTTCTACCTGATTTGTATTTTGTAAACTTTTGTCAACACTTATGAAGAAAGAAATGGAGAAGAGGATACGATTTCTTTGGTATTACATTCTCTGAAATAGATGTTTAAAAAAATGAAGAAGCTGATAAAAAATTTTTTTTCTCTTTTTGTTACCTTTTTTTGCCTGTTTTGCTACTCTCTGGGAATCCTAGTTTTGCACTACACACCCCTTCATTTCTAATTGTGCACGATTTTGAGTTCAGAAAAAATACATTATTTCATAAGGAATATACTCACTTTCCCTTTGATCTTGCAATATTTTGTTTCCTGTCATTGCATGTATTTCTTTTCTTCCCTTTAATATTTTTTTTAAATATTTATGGTTGTGCACACATTTGTAAAAACTTCATGTAAAACGAAACTATCTATGTGATTATCAGCCTATGTTTGACTGATTTATTTCTCTTTGTGATATACGCAGTACCTTTGGTGGCCCAGTCTTTTTCATTTCTGTTTATTGTTGTTGAAATCGTTTTCTTCGTATTTTGTGAATACACCGTGGAGTTTTCTCGCTGTCTTGCTTGATGAAGTGAGCCTCACTGTTGTTTGGCTTCTTCTCTGGATAAGTTGTTTCCTGTTGTATAGAAAATTAATCTTAAAAAAATTTCCACCGAAGCATTCTTAGCAGGTACAAGAAGAAATCGTACGGCGATGAAAAGGGAAAAGGAGGGATAAAAATGATTGGAAGGGGCGTAGCAATGAAACGCTCTTTCTATGTGATCTTTAATCGTATATAAGGCGAAGGAAACGTTAAAGTGCTTGGTGTAGTTTTTTTGTGATTCGTATTATAAACATAACTACTTGCACAAGACAGGAGTATGTGTACTTGTAGCAAGAAACAGATTTGTTTCTTTTTTTTTGATAAACTTCATGTACATGAAAAGAAAATGAGAAGCATTATCTTGATGTTCAGAGTTCGATTCCTCTTACATTATTTTATCTACGTCATCCAATTTGATTGCTTCCGTCTTTGGTTTTGTATTATGTATTTATATTCTCTTGTGTCATAACCTCCCCTTTTGCTCTCATTTATTTTCAAAAGTATTTCAAATACGATTCTATTAATACTTTATTGCGTCACTAAAAGAGCTTTCATAAAGTTTCAAATGATACGATTTTCCAAAACAAGGTTTCTTTTGAGGCATGCTTACTCCAGAAGTGCAGTTGTAATTTCTATGAAACTGAATTCCAATGATTTTTCTTACGAAGCGAAGACTTAATATCTGTAGGAAATTGTAGAAGAAATTATTGAGTCCTATCAATTTTGTAAAGATAAAGAACGCAGTCGTCTATACATTTCTACCCTAGTTTAATATCCATCTGAGGGAAGCAGCGCCGTGTACGCGAAGCGAAGTCGCTTTGTTTTAATACTATTACAGGATGCATTACGTAAAGGTCACAAATATCATCAAGAAAAGGAAAATAATTATTTTCAGTAAAAGCCTGTCATGAATATTTGGTCAATGTTTCTTAAAACTTAAAAAGGAAGGGAAGAAGGATGGGTGGTAAAAGATACGCTATATACAATTTTTTGGAAAAAAGGTTTCTGCCATAAAAACTGGATAGAAGCAAAAAGAGCATATCGATTAGTGAAGGTGGGTATTTCGTGTTTATTAAATGGTAACATATGGGGCTTTCGCATCTAAAAAAGCGTGCGTTAATCATTTCTGTGGTAAAACTGATACTCATACTTAAAATACACTGCAAGTAAACCTGCAGATTTTCATCACTAAAGTTGAAGAAAATCAAGTTATGCGAAGTGTGAGAGAGGCGCATTTCCACAGGCGGTTCTCCATCTAGAATGCAGAACTTTAGAACGCATTCTAAAAAGTATCGATAAAGAAGTTATCTTTTGATTCCTTAATTCAGAAAAGATTCTATCCATAAAAAATTTTGTGGCTGTGGGACGCATGAATAATGCGGATATGAAATGTTTTGAAAGCATTAATATTGTTGCAACCAATTTTGAAAACAGTTTCCATTAATGTCAAACGAAACGGGAATGGTGTCACATACCAAGGAAAGAACTATGTTGTCATTGCAGTATCAAAGTAGGGAATAAAATGACTCTTTTATTTCTTAAGAAAACGGTCTAATAGAAGCAAGGCTGCAACTTAGTAATTAATACGTCTTCTATACTCTTATGCAGCATGTGTTACAATTGCAATTTTTGTAAAATATTTTATTAATTAAAAAGTCACGCTCATATAGCACATCAAAAATGAAAGTTGGAAAACTATTACGCCTCGCAATGCGAGACTCAAAGGCTTATTTTTTCATAGGCAATCAGGCATCTACAAAAAAAGAAGTGAGCTGCTGCGAACGATTCTTTTGCTGAAATATCTATTTTCTCGTTTTCTTTTAACGCAGGTTATATTGTCTAATGCTTATATTTCAACATCATGGAAAGCTGTAGCAAAAAAAAGAGTTCGCCCGCTCTGATCAGTTTTATTTGGATAGAACAGCTGGTAAACTCTTTAACAATGCTTCATATAAGCAAAAACTATTTGTACCTTCATCCCCTAGCTTACCATACTTTTTTTGTATTATCTAGAAAACTACTATCGCCCTTTCACTCTTTAATATTTGCACTGAATTTCTACTTTATAAGATGTATGGCTTTCTAAAAGTCGGCGGCAATAATTATTTCTAATAAAATAAATTTGCCTGGTGGTTTCACCATTTAAATAAAATTGTATATGGGACACTCTAATGTTTTACGCAATTGGTGTTCTAACGAGTGCAACTTTTGTAGTACAATTATAGTTATGAATGCTTCTTTATTTCAGTCACTTTGTTTGTGTTTATATTTTTCTTCATCTACTTTTAGTAAATTATTTTTGTTTTTTTTGCCATAACCGCCTCAGTAGTTTATTAAAATTGGCAAGCCCAATGTTTTCATGCTTCGTGGAGCAGCCATTCCTTTTCACAAAAAGGGATCGCAATGCCTTTTACATTTGTTAACCAAAGCTGCAGCTCTGCCAAGGAAATCATAATTTTATAATAGAAGATTATGCCAATGAATCAATTTAGTGCTAACCTCTTTTCGTATCATTTGGTACTTTTGTTTTAGTTAATGAACATTCTTTATGTTAGCAAATGCACTTAATTTTTTTTCAGTTTTACCAGAATCGTAAAATAGTAATATTTACTGATTGATTAAAGCCAAAAAGTGCATCGCATGACTTTTGATGAGCATCATCCTTACAGATAATTGAATCGGGATTACTTTCCAACCTTATTTTTATTGAATCTACTAGGTATCGTATCCTCAGATCAAAGTTTACCATTCACAAGAGTGACGCATGAGTAGGTATTGTGCAAACAGCACATTATCACCCCCTTAACTTTTAAGTTTCTCGCTAAAAGTAGCAAAATCTAATGCTCTGGACTGAAAGCAACAGAACTTCTTTACAAGTTTCCAATTTTATGCTAATCTACATTACTGAGGTCCCCGAAGTGAATTTACTTTTTTCGTTGCAACAGACGATTCAATAATCATCAGCAAGTATCTCAGCCTTGCAAAAGGTATATGCCCTAGTGCATCATTGGATAATTCGATTTTTAGGTTATGAAAATGCGTATTCAATTATTTTTTGCAACTAATTACAGACGCTCATCCCTCGTTTTTCACCTTCAATACTATTGCCAGTATGAACTAAATTTTCGAATAGAACACAAGAACAATTGAAAACGTTTGAGATTTTAAGTTTCGAGCAAAATTGATTTTTCTAAAAGAAATGTTAAGCACAAGGAATATTTTTCTCATGAATTGTTTTTTCATGAATCTTCCTTACATTTCAAGATATGAAAAACAAACATATGAGAGGTGACAAGAAAATAAACGATAGAATTACAATTCTATGGCTTGTCCATATTCTGGATTGAGACACACACAGCTCACAAGAAAATCTGCACTCCTTTCAACATATAAATCTAACTGAAAACTTAATAGATAAGCAGCGTAGCACCTGTTATTTTAAGCAAAAACTACCCCTGTTTTCTACTACCGATAGTGCTTATCCCTTGAAATACAGGAAGAACACAAATAGAGAAAAAATTTAGGCTAAAAAGCACCGCCCTTATTTCATCGTTTTCTCTACAACAAAGAAAGCAAAAGAAACAAGCGTTATCATGGGGAAAAAAAGCTATGTTCAAATTAAATTTTAGAGCAAAAGGATATGCCGAAATTCAACGCGAGAACTGCTTCTACAATTTTTTGATACAAAATACAAAAGTAACACTTTACTACCCATAAAAACATAAAATAGGCGTTATAAACAAAAATGGGGCTTCAATGACACTAAATACACGGAACAGCCGTATTTACACAAAAACAATCCATGTTGATCCAAGCATATAGCTGGCATCCAAATTGTTCACAAACATATAAACCGCTTCATCTTCTCTTCACTCTACGTGTTTATAAAACTGGAAGAAGTATATTTTCTCATCTGAGCAAGCTATATTCCTTGAAACAGTCCAACACGAAACTTCTTCCCAAGAAATGAAATTGCTAATACAACCATGCTATGATTTTTTCCTTTCCTTCTTGCTGTAACGGCAGGCAACTTCAGGCAACAAAATTTCCCCTCTTCCACCTTCTCTCTAGCTTGTTACCATACGCATATAGTTTTAGCAAAAAAAAATGAAAAATTATAAAACTCTTGCACATCCATTCTCTCGGTCCGGAAAAACAAAAAAAACGCAAAAAAAACAAAAAAAAAACTAAAGATAAGATACAACACAAAGACTAGAATTTGAAAGCAAAAAGAATTATAAAAGCAATACAGTTCTTTGTTTTCTACAAGAGATAGGTGCACATTCCTGCAAAATTTGAAATCCTTAAACCCCCTATTAAGATGAAACTTTTGCAGTAGCCTCTTTGTTGCTTCTTTTTTTATTAAAAAGAAGGGACAAATTCGACTCCGATCGTCTTTCGCTCAGGTAAATATTTCCTCGATAAACACAAGGAGAAAAAATAATAAAATTCTATCCTCCAACAGCAAAATTGATAGAATTTTAAGCGATTTCGGCCCTTTTCACCACCAGAATTTTTCCTTTTCTTACTCCGCCTTTTCATTCTTTTAAATAACCTCTCCATGAAAATTCAACCAAGAAATCATATGTATACTTGTCAGAGAAGAAACCAATGCATGACAGAACGAACCAAGATGAGGAATAGAAGATATTTTTTGAAAAAGAAAAATGCTAAACCTACTAAACTCGTGTAGTGGATCCGAAAATACGCTCTTCTCGTAAAAAACTTTAAAGCCTGGGTGTAAAACCAAGCATGAAGGTGAGTTACAGGCAATCAAAATAACACACTCAAACTTTAGAAAAATCATACGTTTTTATCAAAAAAAAAATTGGAGTCAAACGAAGATGTAGACAAGAAGGAGTGCCAAAAAAATGAAGCCGCTGCATTTCTCCACACTTAATAAAAAACAGCAAATTATAAGATTAAAAAGAAGAAAAAACGAGGGAGATGCAAGAATGCTTCATGGATGTTTCTTCTTCCTAATAAAAGATTCCTCGGCCATGAGCACAGAGTACAGGATTTCTAATACCATTGAAGCGAAACAGGAATTTATCCATGTTTGATGAGAAACAAGTGATTGATAATACTCAACCAGGCGTTTTCTTTTGAGATAGGGTGTAACAATCACAACCTAAAAATGACGAAAAACATTTTTATTGAAGAAAAACACAAATTCTTTTTAAAGGAAAGAATAGAAATGCTCCTAGAAACGATGAAACCATCCACATCCAAAGTAAAATGCATGCTTGAATTTTTCTTCAATAGAATACTCTAACTCTAAAAATAATAAAAAGAGAGCCTCCCTTTGAATATCTCTTTAATCTCTAACCTTTTGTGCTTGTCGAAGAACAAACACTCCACCAGAACGTAGCCAATTTTTTAATTGAAAAGAAAATGAAAAAGAAGAAATACGATGTCGAGTGGTTCGAATTTTCTGATAATCACAAAAACATGCAACAGGCTTGAATGGATCCATTTTGTACAACTTTCACACACACATTCCTCTTCAAATTCATTGGGACGATTAAATTTCATAGTATGTACACATGGAGGGCACACATTTTTACCGCAAAGAAATTCTGTTGAGTACGTAAGGGGTGCATACACTAAAAACATTGAAAAAAGAGAAAAAACACAAATGTTTTGTTTAAGATGTATTATTTTCTGGTTTCGCCAAAGAAAAAAATATGGACTAGACTTATAGAATGACCATAGCTTTTCCAGAAGCAAAAATTTCAGAAGGAGAGACAGACACCTGCAAACAAGCAGATATATATACAATACATTCATAAATGCTTAAAAATAATGAAAAACAAACTAAAAGAAGGCTATTAGGAGCCATCCAAAGAATTGCAGACATTCGATACAGCGCATTCAAAGGATTCTCACACTCTTCATTTTCTTATCAGATTTTACAAGGTGTATACTTTTTCCCTCGTAACAATTTCACCCCTAAAATGATTTCTCTTTCTTTGTAAAGTGTGGCTGCTCTCACACATTCTATTTTTTTAAAAAGTCATCAAAAGTAACCTTGGGAAATAATGGAGACCATTGAGGCATTCTCCAGTTGAAAAAGTTCATCCAATAGATACATGCAAACAACCAGATTTGAAAATGTAAAAACAAGAAATGGACGATGCTAGCAGTCATCGATGAAATCTACACGCAGAGACATAAAAAAAGAATTGCTTTTCATTTACATGCCAAAAATTGTAGATACATCTTTTCTAAATAAAATAGTAATGAATCTTAGCAAATACGGCTACCTACCGTTCGAAGAGAATCCTTCAAGGCAAAGGTATGCTGTTTAACTGGCCGGATAATCTTCTTGAGGCGATTTTGTAATTCCTCTTGAAAATCAAAGACAGAGGCATCCCCTGCATCTTTATGGTATTCAAACCATACTTCACAGGCTAAAAAATAACAAACAAATCCTTTACTTTAGTCACATTCAAGCGGATAGTCCACAAAACAGCGAAAATATCCCAACAACAGCCTACCTATTCCTTGTTCTCCTCTTTTGCAACAAATGCACAGAAAAATCCGATATATATAGAACAGAATTGCAAAATAAAGTAGGCCTCCTATCTATTTAAAATGTCATTAGACACAATTATTCTTTTCTAGAAATCCTCTACCACTTTTTATAAAAAAAAAAACACTAATATAAGCATGCAGCCATTCGTAAAAAAATTTCCATTTCCTATTAAACCATCACTTCCATCGAGTATTTCTTCACATTGCAGTAAAAGAATACCATTTTGAAGATTTCTTACCAAGAGCAAGCGGACGAAGCGATTCCCGTTGGCTGAAATTTTTCGTTTCATTGAGAGCACGCAGTTTCATAAGCACGTGTTCCACCGCATCATCTATCATACCACCATACTTCTTGGCTATGGGTAAGATCTCAAGAAAGAGAGGTCTGCCTATAAAGGAGACAGTACGACGGAATTTCGATGTATCCACCTCATTACTTTCTTCCAAAAATCGTTCAGTCACGGAGAGGACACGCCCAAGAAATCCTAACGGCTTGACATGCGCTTGATCAGAAGTGGTATCCGAAAGAGAAAACTCTCGTGGAGAACTTTCGGCAGTAGTTGGACGAATATGCGATTGGGAAAGTACATCCTCCTCTACTTCTGCCCCTGAAAAATTCATCCACGCCTGCGCAAGTAAAAGAAAAGAATCCCTAATAATTCCTAATAGCGCTATTGTATAGATTCTATATTCATCAGCTGTAGAGTTGCTTCATTTTACGCTATTTTCTAGGTATCCAGTAACCCCCACACATAAAAGGAAGCAAGGAAACAATTCTGCCTCGCTAAAAATTTTTACGCTTGGAAGCAGAACAGGGGTTAGAAAAACGCACAACAAAATTCATCAACCGAAAAAACCACGAGACAATATAAAATCGCAACGCTTTCGTGATTTAAACCTAAAATGAAAAAAAACTTCACATTTAAAAACGATGGTTCTACGAAAAAATTAACAATTTCTTTGGAAACACACCCATACTACCCGTACTACGAGAATTCGAAAGTTAGGTCACGGAGACCTACTTTCACCCCTTTGAAAAATATAATAAAGCAGACGAGGTATTCTTAAGAAAAAAATGTTATAATTTTTACCTTAGGTTGTGAAGCAGCATCAAGAGGGTTCACAGGAACAGTGCATTCACCTTCTGCCCGTAGAAAATTGTTATCCATTTTGTCACGTGATTTGATTAAGGTAGCATACAAAAATAGGTGAAAAGGCAAAATTTGAGCACTAAAATTATGATAAAGAGTACTACAAAATAAAAAACTCAAATATCCCGGTGAAATAAAAATGCTCCTTGAAAGAAAAGTTCTGGAAAAACAAATCGAAGCAGAGCAATAAGTTGCAAACATGCGCAACTGCAAAAATGAGTAACAGAAACTTTAAAGAGGAAGACCAGCAACTACAATTCTACTGTATTGCAACGAATCAAGAAAAAAAAACAAAAACAGGCAGAGAGATTGATTGGAGTTATCCTCCTTTGTTTTTATTTCAACTTTTCATTACATTTGAAAAAAGTTTGCCTTAACTTTTTTTTAAATTCCGAATGATTGTCACACGTAATCCTATTTCAGACAAACGCGCCACGAAGTTAAGAAAACGAAGGATTAGTAAAAGTAACAAAAATGCAAACACCTTTTGTTTTGGGTATTCAAAAAAAAATGGAGATGAACACAGGGAGGGAGAAAGCGCATGAGCTATTCGAGTGCATTTCGTTACCTCCATTAGTTTTCCACTTCTCTCTCGCCCAATTGAACGGAGGGGCAATTATGCAATCACCAATCCCAAGTTGCCCGGCTGTGAAATGAAAAGACATCGCACGTTGCAAAGGATAACACTGGGGATTTTTCTTATCAGTTTACTGCTCGGGCCTAGCATGAAGGTTTTTGCGCGAGCAGTTGCGGTGATGCGCGAAGTGGCAGACGATAGAAACAGAGCAGAGAACGGTTAATGTTTTGTTCTGGATGTTGAAATATGGAATTAACCACGAAGTTTGACTTGAATATTACGGTTGCGTTTCAGTATGGAGACATTTCAAGCAATCCAAAATTGTTTAGGAGGAATTGATATGGGTTTGTATGAGTTTTGGAATGTAGTTCCCTTTCCTATTGCATAATAAAGTATATCAAAATTTGCTTCCAAAGCGAAAACGTATTTGCGGTAATCTTGTGTGAACAGTTCTAATTTATATTGTGAAAACGTTTTTTTAATAACAGCTAATGCTCCTCAGTCCAAGTCATGCATTTTTTTCTGGCGATAAGGCTATACAAATTCATGCATTATTAAAAATATTCCCCTGTGTGCCTGGCGATTTTATCGTTTGTACAATACAATGCTTATAACACTGCAAAAATCACATCTGTGCTTGCAGCGTATCCATGTCCGTATAAATCCCCCTTATTTCTAATAACATGACTGCTACTTCCACTAGTTAGGATATAACTAATAAAACTTACAATTGATTGAACAGCTATGCAAAGCTTGGCCGCGTCCATGAAAACTTGTACAAGTTTGATCTCCAAAACTCGCATAAAATAAAGTTTTTTCCTGAATATTCAATCAATGTTTTCCTGAATCTATTACTTTCATAGCAGCAATCGTTTTGATGAAAAAGCTAGACCTATGAAATATACCTTGACGAGGTAATAGAATCGGGTTCGTGGTATACGCATAAAGGTATCTAAGTATTGTAACTTCACATGTAACACATTAGACTTGATCAAAAAGATAAAAAGACTATAACGATTGTATGTTTCTAAGTTACAGAAAACTATTTTTGTGGGAAGCATGAAACTTTTGATTCTCCAACACTTTGAGAGGTAACATTTAAAAATTGTTTTGCACGACTACAAAAATGTGCTTATGCTTCCATTAGATAGCTTATACTTGGGATTTACATTTCTTACAGCTATGTGTTAGATTCCAATGCAAAAGAATTCTATGCAACACACTGATTTGTAAGGCTTCTAATAGGATAAATCTACCTAGCATATTCAAATTTGCTAAAATGTGCCACCACTTGAGAGGAGCACACTTTACTTTCCCCCATATTTCAGATTTCCCATAGTAACTACCTTACTGCTTCGTTAGATCCTCAATTATGACGCAAATGTCTTATCTATAAATAAATTATGCGCATGCGTTTTCTCTTGGATCCTAGGTGGTTAGGGATTAGTGCCTAAAGATTTTCCTAAAGTATGAAAGCGAAGGCTATGTGCGATTTTCTGTTTGCGTAGATGCCAGCTTCTTTTTATGTAAATGCTTCTACTGTTAGCTTAGAGCTTACTTTACGGGAACAGAACTAAATTGAAATAAGAAAATTTATGAATGAGAGGAAACGTATGAAATATTGTTTGAACACTTTTATGTTACATAGAAAAGAAAAATTATATATATAGCTCCTGCCTATAAAGATAAGTTAAACCCAAAATATTTAAGAAAAAAATCCCGTCTTTCAAATGCGTAAATTTAAAAGAAAAATGCTTAAGAAAAGCCCTGGCTCCCCCTTTGTTTCGATTTTTATTTGTTACGTTTGGAATGTGCTTGTTGTCGCTTATAGGCATCGATTGTATTTGGATGTACTCAAACACGTACTTAGACGACTCGCTCTGTATCTAATAGTAATTGAGGACTGGTTACAGGGTAACAAACGTAATTTCTACAGCTCTTAATCCCTACATAACTTTAAGTTAAGCATACTACGATTAGTGTTACAAGAAGTGTTTTGAATTCTATGCAAAAGAAAAATGCATGCTTTTATAAATTGGAATTATCACTTATTCCCAGTATACTCCGGATAAGAGAGAATCATCATCCTTTAACATATGTCAATTTTTCAGAATTCGCTGAAAATTCTACGAAACTTCCAAATTTTGGGCCTCTACTGCTGTCCTATGCTTACTTAAAGGGAAATCCCAACTAAGTATCAAGAAAACTAACGAATGTGCACATGGAAAATGGATTTGACCAAAATCCGCAATGATCATAAAAGAATCTTTGAATATGAACTAAAGCAACTAATAGTGAAGAAAAGATAATTCAATGATTTAGGCAAATTCGGTTAAATGTATGGCACCAATATAAAATAAGAGGAAATGCTCGGGAGAATGATAATCTTATTTTTGAATAAATAGCCCCGCTTAAAACGTATGCAAAGGAACGTTGAAACAAACCGTGCTAAAAGTCCTTATCAATTATGGAAAAAAATACAAAATGCCTCAAACCTGAAGCCATTGCTAAAGGATTTCACTTATTGTTTCTGCAATCTTTGCTAACTGCAACAAATTTTTAGGTAGCGGCCAGCATAAGGTAAACATTGAAAATCATGCTTTTCATTAAATATCCATGCTGATGCATGTCAATCAACCCATACGAAAGGACTACACCCATTTCATAGCTTCGTAAATGATTATTTTGATTATGAATCTCCATGTTTTTCCTTTGAAATCTCCCTGCTTTTCCAATGGGCATTTTTTACGTGTCACATTTCAATACAAATCAAGTACATTCTGAATCTGCATCTAAAAATAAAAGTGTTACATCACAGAAGTAAACGCCAGCAGTATTATCATTTAGAGTCCTCAAAAGAGTACTCAATCGCTAAGTAGAGTTGAAATGTTCCTCGCCGTAAAACTCTGTTTAAATTCAACAAATTATTCGTTGTCATCCTTTTCATCAAGAAGTGAATCCACAAATGAGGGAAACGTCTCATTCTCTGCTTGTGTATTTTCTGCCATTTTAAAATTGTGTTGGACATGACATCCAATCAACTGAGAAAGCGTCAATATGTACCCACATAATATTTTTTATAGCATGCGTAGGATATGTAATTTCATCTCTTGGAAAAAACAATCACGGATATAAATGCATCATGAATAAGAATTTCGCTTAGACAAACTCGAAGAATTTTTTAATATAAAAAAAAAATATTTCTCTATTTCATTTTTACCAGAAATCTGGTAGGCACCATGACGCATCAAAATAGATACAAAATTCAAATGAAAGTAGCCGATATATTTCGTCTATGGACTGTTTTCATTTTACTCAAAGTTATTTCAAAAACGTTCAAACTCCCTCTAAAGACTATAGAAAGTATATGAAAGAAGTAAAATAGGAAGCTATCCTATTCTACGAGGGGCCATCAAACTGTTTGTTGACTCACCACAGAATTGGATCCAATCTCAGCCATTTCACCCACAATCGAATTGTGAAGGCTGACACTTTCACCTACTCTACCATTTTCCATAATAATCGAATTTTGCACTTTTGCTTTCATATGTATATGTGCACCTTTCCCTTAAAAACAAAAAAAGATTAGAAGTTAAAATAAATGCAAACAAAAAAGAAGCAATACTAGCATAGAGATTCACAGCAAGAAAAGTATCTCCTCATAAAAAATATTTTTCTAACCAATACTACTGCTTCGAATTGTACAATTTGCTTCGATAACTGCCTCTGGATGTATCCTAGATCCTTTGAACTGAATAGCAGATAGAAAAGAAAGCCATTACCAGACAAAAGTTTGCTTTCAATGGGACCAAGAAAAATAATAAAACAATAACAAAGAATTTCAAATATATATATAAAAACCAATCTGGCAAAATAAGATATCTTTTATTTAATCTTTCTTCTCTCATGAGTAACGTAACCCTCATCCTTCGTTACAAAAAAGGAGACCCAAAAAATATCATCAGAAATGTTTCATTTTTTTCATATAGAGATATATTTCTTTTCTCAAGATTCTCGTTTTCTTTGTTTCATATCCTTTCTTTACCACTTTGTATATCTCCTTAATATAATAGCTTCATTCTTTTCTTAAAAATATTACAATTTTTTTTCCTCCTCCACTGGAATTTTCTTAAGATTCCTAATCGCGTTTGTTATAAAAAAACAAAAAATTGCAAATATTTCCTTTATTTATCGTTATAGAATACGATAAATTAAAATAGAAAATTCATGCCTGTAGAGAAAAAATTTGAGAGAGAAGTCATCCAAAAAAAAATATATATTCGAAAAATTCTTTCTAGTGTTGACCTCATTTCATTGTTTTTTTTTTAAATAAAAATTATAAACATTATTAATACACTAGAAACTTATAAAATACACACTTTTATCCCCCTTTTCTTCAGTAAAGTAAGAAATTAGAAGCTTACTTCAGAGGAATAAATATTCTTTTAAGGAAATTTTTTTCTTTCAAAGGATTAAAAACTACTCAAAATCTATTCATTTTCGATATATGCTCTATAGAAACATTCATAGTATAACAAAAACAAGCAATGAAACAGAAGAAAAATTAATAAAAAGAAATGCTTTACAGTTTTTGATATATCCGAGAAAGAATGTAACCAAATAGGCAACCAAGCTGCTAAATCCGCCTGCTTAAGCGAGCTTAACTAAGTATAAGAGAAAGAGAGAGAAAAAAAAAATGACAAATAAAAAAAAAATAGAATAAATGTACATTGTAAATGAATAATCAAAACTCTAAATGTTTTTAAAAAACTTTTCTCCCCTTTTCATGTTCTGTTTCATAAATTTTTTATTTTTTTATTTTTTGGAAATTTTTCTCTACTTGAGAATGCATTTCTGAATATGTTTTCAAAGAATTCACTCGGCAGCATACACCCTGTTTTGATGTTTGAATATGACACATAAGCCGTTGAGATAGATTTTTCTGTATATCCTGTTTAATACAAAATCAACAAAATATATTTATAAAGAGAATCCTCTTCATTTTAAAGTATACTTATCGTTAAAAAAAAAGAAAAAAAGAAGAAGAAGAAGAAGAGGATTTCATATATTTCAAAGAAAATTTCATATATATATATGTACAGTAAAGAGTCAAACCTTTTGTAAAAGAGAATCCTTTGAAAAAGTATGTTTTGAATCTAATGAGAGAACTTCTTCTAATATATAGAATAAAACAAATTTTACAAAATATAAGAGAAGGAAAAAAATATACATTCCCATAGAAAGTATCTCTCTTCAATTTTTTTTTTTTTGTGAAAATTCTTTTAAATAACAAATTTCTCTAAAAAAAAATTAAAGTTAGATGTATCAAAAATAAAATAATTTTTATTATAAATTTCCTTATAAAGTAAGAAGAAAGATCCAACACATACACACAATCAAAAATGCACTATTTTTGTATAGAAATATATATATATCCAAAAAAAAAATGCAGTAATATATACAAAAATACAATGAAAATAAAAAGAGAGATTTCTAGAAAGAAAAAGAAATCTCTACAAACCATTTCTTAGAAAAAAGAGTATGCTAGTCAACATACCCACAGCTTTATCAGGCCAAAATTGCAAAGTTGCAAGAAAAGGAAGCACATCAAACTAATGAAAAGAATCCAAAAATGTATTTTTTATTTTTAGAAAAAATTTCATAAAAAATAAATAATATAATTCTAAAAAATAATTTGTAGGAAAATTGCAAAGAAAGAGAAGGATCTGTCAAAGTAGAAATACTCTTGTATCTACACAATTAAAATAAAAAATTAGAATTCTCTTTGGTTCGTTAATCCTTGTTTTTTACTCACATTGCATTGTAGGTTCTTCTTTCAAGTATAGATTTCAAATTATTTTATTTTACTTACAAAAAACAAAATATTTTCTACATATTTCCACTTCTCTCTATCTTTCACATCACAAGAAAAACATTTTTCCCTTTCATAGAATTTTAAAAAATTTAAATGGCCTCTCTGCATGCTATCTCCTTGTCAATATTTCTATTAAATACAATACACTTTCATGCCTCCCCTTTCTATACTCTACAAAGTATAAGAAGATCTGCTATAAAATCCAACAGATGTGCCTCCTTTCTTTATAACTCTCTCTCATTTCATCACATTTCTCTTCTCATCACATTTCTCTTCTCATCTCTTCTCACCACATTTCTCTCTCTCTCTTCATCACATTTCTCTTCTCATCTCTTCTCATCACATTTCTCTCCATCTCTCTCTCTCATCTCTCTCATTTCATCACATTTCTCTTCTCATTACATTTCTCTTCTCATCTCTCTCTCTCATCTCTCTCTCATCTCTCTCTCTCATCTCTCTCTCATCTCTCTCTCATCTCTCTCTCATCTCTCTCATTTCATCACATTTCTCTTCTCATATCTTCTCATCACATTTCTCTTCTCATCTCTCTCTCTCATCTCTCTCTCATCTCTCTCTCATCTCTCTCTCATCTCTCTCTCATCTCTCTCATTTCATCACATTTCTCTTCTCATATCTTCTCATCACATTTCTCTCCATCTCTCTCTCTCTCATTTCATCACATTTCTCTTCTCATCACATTTCTCTCTCTCATTTCATCACATTTCT
>JADAQX010000289.1:0-56981 GCA_015476325.1 Cardiosporidium cionae
GTATATTCATCTTATTATGAAAGACAAGTAATGCTTGCGAACTTCAATATGGTTCTTCTCTAAGCCGTAAGAAGTTTCTATTTATTCTACTTGACTTGTTTTTGAAATCAAAGTACTTAATTATATCCTTTTCTACACTCTAAATCTTTACATATTTTCACGAACTTTGTTTCGATTAAATGAACAATTATTTACATTTTTTATAAGTAAGTGTTTATTTTTGCAAGCATGTTAATTTATAGCTTTTTCTGAAATTGATTATTCAATGTCATTGTATAGTTTTATTTTAAAAAGTAAGTTGAGATTAAGATTAATTGCCACATTTTAAGATAAACGCAGGTAATATACGTTGCTTCCAATATTTAAGTTAATGTCATGTTTCGCCTGCTAAATTGCTTTTTTGTGTGGAGCATGAAGGCAACCCCATAACAATTGAACTGAACTATGCGTTTTTCATCTACATTGTATAACATAACTTTCACAATGAAAAAAAAGGAACTTCCCAAAATTCCCTGTAATAAAACGCAAATTAAGCTGGGAAATACATACGCTGCAGTTAATTTATTTTCTGAACTTGCTTTCTTTCTATCTCCAACACCCTATTTTGATCTTCTATGTTTTTTAAAGTATTGTAATCTAAACAATGTGTCGTATACAACTGCGCCATTAAATTGAAGTTGCTCTCTTATAGACTTTTTAACTTATTCTTTTTCTGAAAAACAATTACTCTATCGCATAAGAGATTTTTGAAGTGCTAGGTGTTTAATGTGGTAACCCAAAGGGGATGCTTAACACTGAAAACAAGTCATAACACCCACTGGTTGCATTTGAAGTAACTTAAAATATATTTATCGATAAAAGTTTGCTAGCGATATGCCTATGAAAGTCTATAGAAGTGTATAAAATATCACAATTTCCTGGACGGAAATATACTTTTTAGTAAATGGTACCAATGAATTGTTGACTGGCTACTGTTTTTAAAGCTACTGTTCGCGTAAGGGAGGGCCTCGAAGAGTTACTCCAGTGTTCGTTACCTTTCCTGCCGGGAGTTTAAATTATGACAAGAATTTGAAGGGAATCACAAAGAAACGCTGGAGAGAAAAGCAACCACGAAAAAACATGCTTTTTTGCTTTTTGTTGTATATGCTGTCGACTAGAAACCGCGTTGAGCAACGCTTATATGTATTTATGATGTAGACATATAAAGACAAGCCAATTTGTTACCGGCATGATTGACATACCCGGAAGATGATGCGAATCCAGAAACCCTATTGCTCGAAAGCAAACTTAAAACTAGCAAACCTCAAATAAGTTAATTTAGCAATCGCTAGAGTCTAAAGTAATTTATGAAGTAGCAAACTAGTTATCGAATTTGTAATGAGCTCCACCAACGCTCCTTACTCGTGAAAGCCAACCGCAAATCACTAACAGAAGAAACTGGACGTTTCACACTACGAAAACGACAAGTAACCAGTACAGACAAAACTTGTAACCGAAAATATCTATTCGCAAGGTAAAAGTAAATAATTTAACGTAGAAAACATCTAATTCGAAAGTAGAAAAAAACTTCAATGAAAAGTAATTGTCATAATACTCAAAGTCTCTAATCAAGTAAGTAACTTCGTTGTATCTTCTAATCGTTCGTTGATGTTAACTTCCGTTGACATTTACTGTCCGTGAATGACATCGCAATGCATGCATGCCCTAATGCTTTCCCCGATACGCTATTTGTGCCTAAATTGTCCGAGTAAATCAATGATGAACTATTTTGTTGCAATTCAAAGCCATTCAATACATTTTCCTGTTGCACGACGAGAAGTAGGTGTTACTTTAAACAAAGTGTATAATTAAGAGTTGAACCATTTTAAGTTGAGCATCCTAGACTGATCAACTGCTTAATTTACAGTTGAATGAGGTATTGGAAAATATACAGACAGCTAGAAAATTTCGATTTTACTATAAAAGAAAGGCACGAGTCTATGCGGCTTTTCTATAATAATTGCAAACTAGAGAATGCAGCAACCGTCGTAAACGTTACAACGCTTTCCATGTAAAATTTTCTACCTTTCGACAATAGATTGATTTATCGGCTTTATTATCGCTCAGGCCAGCTAGAAATATCCTTAGCATTAAGCATTTGGTTCTTACATAGCCATTTTCGGATTTTTGTTTTCATGAAATGCTGCTCTTGGTTCATAATTCACGCAATTTCCTGGCACTTAAAAATAGAATAATCTTCAAGGCAACCTAATTAAAACGAAGCGGCATAACTCTTCCGTTGTTTAGCAAGAGTGACAGAATTGTAGTACTTGGTGATGTAGCAAAAGTAGCATCTACGTCAAATGCTCAGGACAAATTGATTGACGTCCTTTGTCCTGCGATTAAGTCCTTGCGATTCAACGCAAATTATGATAAGGAAACTTCTGTGAAATGAGCGATTGTGATAAGAAGCGTTTTTTCAGAAACAGCAAATAAAATCTTAATTGTGCAGGAATTGCTCTGATGAGGAAAAATATATAAGGGAGCTTTCTCGTACCCTTCGTTACGAAGCTTCAACTAAACAACAGAAACTCTATAAATTTAAAGGCTGTGCAGTTACGTGACAATAACAGTTTGTTATAGCAGAAGCTGCATGTTAGAACTGATTATTTCATGCAGTGATGCACAAAACGAAGGTATTTCAAATTGCTTTGTAGTTATATTGTCATATTCTTTTAACGATTTGAATGCCCACTTTAAGAGCATCCTCAAACCTCTTCTAGATTGGGAACATTGCAAAAACTAGCATGTAACATGTGAAAATGCCCTCAAGATTCTCTGACGAGCAATGCCATCGAAAAAATTGCAACAACTTATATTCGTTTGATGCATTGGTAACGACTTCCTTGATGGTAGATAATCATAGGAACCGCTTCATTATGTTGGCGGAAGCAATTCCTGCTCACTGTGAATAATTCTGAATTGATGCTTCTTATATGTTGACGTCGTTTCCCTCATTTCCGTTGCTGAAATGTTTTTATTCTGTAGTTGGAAATTTTATGCTACTTGCACGCATTTGAAAAGACGGTAGCGTATCGAAATATTTACGAGTGGAAAGCTACAATAGCCAATTATATCTTTTGAAAAACCTATTATTCTTCAAATATACATACAATTTTGAAATTAATCTGTTTACTCTTCGTGAAACTATAGTAGCATTCAAAGTTGCGCGTTTTCTTCTAAGAGGATGCACCCATGGATTTTCCTGAACCTCCTTTTGTTTTCGCTCCTTGAGTGGCAGGGTTTCGATGCTTTCAATGTCCTTAAAATAGTTTCGTCACATCTATCTTTCTGTAGGGGCGAGACGATGCAAAGACTACCTTTAACACAGCTCTTACAAAGTGCCTCCTGCATTTCGTGCAAGTTGGGTAGATGCCCCTCTCGCTTTAAAGGATTTTTAAACTCGTGTCATCGTCATTATATTTCAAGGTGCAACAACTGTTCAGACTTACCATGTATTGCTGAGTTCGACTTCCCTACTCTTCCATTTGATGCTCTACGAAATAATATTGCACAACGATCTTGGTCGTCTTTCTTGTTGTCGCACTACCTACCCCATTACCGCACGAAGTGTACACTTTTTCCTCTGAATACTCAGTATAATTCAAAGTTTGTACTTCTCAACGAGATTCATTCATCGAGAAGCTCTATTGTGGCAGCAGAACGTCACTTTCATCCAAAACCCGCTGAGCCCGAGCTATCACTCAATTCGATTTCGCTAGAACAACCACTCTCGCAATGGATGAAATTTCTCAATCGTGTCAACCGCCCTGCTGCCAAAGCACTTTTACCGCAGTTGGTCACCACTAATCTCCTGATGTTCGATGCCAAAGGAACATCGTTACTTTCCTTTGTTTTGGCGGAGAAAAAGTTGCACCCTGAAAAAGTGTTGCTTATTCGGGTTGGAGAATTTTATGAGACGTATGGAGTAGATGCTGTGATGATGGTGGAACACGTAGGTCTGAATCCAATGGGTGGAAAACCTCGTGCCGGGTGTCCAAAATCTTCTATTCAGAGTACACTGGATGCGTTAACTTCGAATGGTTTGAGCTGTTGCGTCTACGAGGAATTAACTAATCTCGACGTGGCTAGAGGTCCTTCTAGTAGAAAGTTAAAGCGTCGAGTAATGGCGCAAATTGTCTCTCCAGAGAATCGTATTTACATGCAAGAGGGGCTTTGCCTTAGTGAGGATGATTTACCCTATACGACTAGCCAACCTATCATGTCTTTTTATCACAGTAGCGTGGACGGCTTCAGTGTTGCGGAAATTTTTGTAGACGAAAGAAGAATGTATGTGTATGACTACTTAACTGCAGAAGCGGTTCGGGTAAAATTAGAATCAGGAAACGCTTTATCAGTATATATTCACCGATCTAAAGGAGAGCGGGCTACGAATCTTGTGAAGTTTTATGCCCCGATTGTACAGAAATATTTTCTTCGGGTAAAATTAATCGCGAGGAACTTAGAAATAATAGTTAAGAGATTAAAGTTATGTATTGTACTACTTTTACAGAGCATACAAATAATTTTTTTCCCAATGCTATGTAAGATAGGTACTTTTTGATATTCATATGTAGTTTCACGATATAATTGTTTACAATTGCAGGATTTCGCTTCTTCTCAAGACTTTCATGCTACTGCCTTGCAACAAATATCAGGAAATCTCAATATATCTGTTGAAGATTTTAGAATAATTAAAAATAATGCGAGCTCTCATCGCCCACAACCGCTATATTTGTCCACTGCCATTCAGCTTGGCTTGTTAAATTCACAGTGGGGTGGTGGCTCTTCCCCTTCAGGCGCTCGTAAAGGATTACATGAATATATTCTTCTAGCAGACTCCCCTGTTGCTTCTACTCGTTACATGCACAGACTGTTGCTAAATCCTCCTCCTTATGAAGTTGCTAAGCACATTCAACTTTTAAATTATGCATTATCCAAAAGCTCCTTACCGATCCCAGATACAAGACCCATTCCCACAGGAAAGCTTGTTTCTTTAATAACATATCGTACAGTATGTCTAATCGCATTGGATACCTGTGTACCTACTGCCTTGTTGTTTTACTTAGCGAGTTTGTGTGGTATGATGAATTTTTTAGGCTAACAGAAATTTTTTTGTTGAGATAGCAGCAGTTATAAAGTCAATACAGTATTGTCTAGAGCACTATCCTTCTGAAATTCTGGATCCATTACTAACGGTTCTCCAGTATGAAACGCAATCTAGCGTAGCCAGCATATCTTTACAGAAAACTATAGCAGCTTTGGAATTAATTGAAAATGTTATTCCTTATTCCTGCAATGATTTTCATTCAACTGGATCTGCTATTGATTGTTTGGATGAATTTTTTCAGCGCTCGGTATGTACATGCACTAGCTCTAGTTTATAAACAACTTGTATTGGGAGGAAACACTTCTTTTTCTGTCGCTATTGCTGTTTGCTATTTCAATTCGTATGAAATGGAGGTGGTCGTATTCGTAGTAATCATATTGTGTTATGAAGACATAGTTACATTGATTGTGAACTAGGAAGCATTTCGTAACCGCGTACGCATAGAAAATGTCCAAGAAGACTATTTAGCAATTCAAGAAGCAGCATTTGAGCTTTACAATGGAATTTTAGAAGATTATGGTGGCTTTGAACTCTCATTGAATGAAACTGACCGTTCTATCCGAAATTTGAGCAATGCGGCATTGCAAAATTCAGAAAAGCGCTTTTCTATCCTACGAAGAGAACTTTCTGTTGATTCATTGAACAATGGCATTTTTTTAAAGCGAATACCCAAATCATTTGAGTCATCGATTTCTTCGCATTTTGAGCGACCGGAGGTAATGAGTGATCTTTGTTGAGGTTGCAAGAATTGCCCGTAATATTTTGTGTTGAATACTAAATCTAGTAAAGTAACATGAATAGACGGGTGAGCCTTAATTCTCTGTTTACTATAGGATCGAAATGGCAGGATTATTGGAAAATATTGGACAACTAAGCGTATAAGTATATTGACAAAAGCATATTTATGGAAATGTGAGAAACTATCTCAAAAAATTTCTTCTATCTTTCAAGATCTCTCCGCGAAATTGCATTCGTATTTGCAAAAGCTGGTTGAGTGCTCCACGTTTTTGGTTATTCTCCAGGTGTAAATTAATTATTGGCTGTTGTAAGAAAAAAATTTTTTTAATCCATTTTTCCTACCAACTAGAATTCTATTTTTTTCAGACTGTTTCCAATCATGCCGCGTTTGCAGCTGCAAGCGGATGGTCGTTGCCTACACTCACTGACGATCTAACGTTGCATGTAGAACAGTTGGTTCCGTATAATCTCATCGGTAACGCGATAGGCTCAACTTTTACCTTATCTGGATTATTTTTATTAACTGGACAGAATATGTCCGGAAAATCGTTTCTTAGCAGGTATGCTTTCTGCACGTATGTGCAGTTGCGTAGTCATTCTTCTACGGACTCGCAAAAAGATTTTCAAATCTTTTGGATGTAGCTGGTCAAGAAATTTTTGAGAAGATGGAGGCATTTGAAAGTTTTATACGTAAATATTCTGTTATTGCAGGTCCGCACTTGCTTTGGCTGTTCTCGCAAATTCGGGTATTAGCCAGATTATTTTACATTCCTACTAAATAATTAGTCATGCTTTACTGTCAATGTAATATTTTTCTAGGTTTATTTTGTCCTTGTGCTCCTAATTCCATGGTTCCACGGTAAGCTATCACCTTTTATTACTGCAGCCTACCCTTTATGCTCGTGTTGTATGTTAGTCTGCGGGAGAATTAAACTGTATTATGCTGTAGCTACGATGCTTTTGTATCTGCTTGTGCAATCGCTCATGATGTTCCGGAGCATAATCGATCGCTTTATGGTCAAGAACTTGAGCAATTGCGAATTTTACTGAAGGACACCACCAACAAAAGCTTTATTACGATTGATGAGCCATGCAAGGGCACCAGTCCACGATGCGGCGCAGGTATATTTTTTAAAGATGATAAAAAAACGTTGTAGCTGTTGTTTGTTGTGTTTCATTATTTGGCGGGAGCCTTGAAAGCTTTGTTATTTTGTCAGCTCTCCTTGGAGCGCTACTGGAAGAATTGGATAATCGCAAAATTAATGGCTTTGTTAGTACACACTTACATGAAGAGATCTCTAGGTTGCCGTTGAAAACATCGAGTACTTCTTTTAAACGTATGGGCAACATAGTTGTTAATGGATCCGTTAAATGGACGTATCAATTGGAAGATGGACTCTGCAATGATAGTCTTGGATTGATGACTGCAGAGTGCATCGGTCTACCTGCAACCATTGTTAAACGTGCTGCAGAACTGGAGGAAATAATAAAGTGCAATTTTACTCAATGGAGCCATGATCACTCTCCTTCAGCTCCAGAAGAGAATAAAAAAAAACTGCTATCTGTGCTTTCCCTACCGGGAGAGCACGTTAAACAATCTCCGGGAGGGCCTTCTACACGTGGTTTTATCCATGAGATTCGTGATCTTCTAGTTGAAGTGTGCAACTGTGACGCAAAGGATGTAGTTATTCTTCCAGAAAACTTTTCGGTTCCGCCGTCCTGGGCTACTCATTCTTGTGTTTATATTCTTGCCCACCGAAAGGAGCACGGAAAAAATAGGGGAAACGTTATGCCAGTGCAACCAGATAATCGTACCATGAATGAGAACACTTTGGATGATAAAGTGCATATATATGTTGGCGAAACCGATAGTATAATTGATAGACTACGATGCCATCGTTTGCAGGATAGATGGAAAGATGCATTCACTCTTGTGCTACGCGTAAGTAACAAAAGTCTTGCGCGATATTTGGAAACCCAAATGATTTCAGCTTTAAAAAAAAGAGGAGTTAACTTGATATCACTGCACGATGGAAACCATCGGAATTTCGGAGTGCAAACTATTGGTAAATCGTACTAATGAGAAACCTTATTTTAAAGCGCAGCTGCGTGACAATTTATTGCCTAACATAACCTCCTAGATATGTCCCTCACAGCAAGTTAAATTATGGGAATATGCTTGTAACCGCTTTATGCTACAAAAAGAACAATTTGTAGAGCAGAATAAATACTGTAAGGCCTTAGCATGCGTTTGTTGATTTTTGCAAATGTTTCATAGTCGCAACATGATTAATCTCCATGACTCGAAAAGTATGACAAGGTTGATCAGTGATGCATAAATTACTGCGATGATTGGTTAAAGAACTATGGAAAGCCCTTTCTCGATCCAAATTTAACATTAAAATGAAAACGTACGCATAAGGGTGCTGTCATTCCTAAATTACTACCCCTTCAGATTATATTCTTTTTAGTTTAAAGAGGGTTTTATTTTATCTACAGAAAGTAATCGAGAAATCGCTCAAGAAGACAAGAGAGGAAAGACAGCTTCCGTATTGTTCTGGATCCTGAAACGCGTTGTGTTTAACAATCAATTTTATGAATCCATTGTATAATTGTACAGTATCATCGAAAATACACTTTACCTTAAACAAAATTCCTCGAAATAATTGCTGTAATCTTTCAGTTCTGAAACAATCTCGGCAACTTGTCTGCAGCATATAATTAAGAAAATATGAGCAATTACTGGACTAATTAGGCAGTTTCATGAATAACTTACACAATATTTGCTGGTTCATTTCTCCCTTTTACTTGTTTTCCATCCCATTTTTCTGCTTTAGTGGCATCAAGAGTTCGTGTCTTCACCAATGAATTTCCTGCATGTGATGCACGTATCTCACACCAGGGCGAATCTGTGTCATAATTATGAAACTTAATAGACACATTAACCAAACGAAGTTTCGATCATTTCGTTGCAGAATTCACCAATATAAACATTGCATTCACAACTCATTTGACCTGTCTCGAGTAACAATCGGTCAAGAGGTATACTTCTTACAACTTGTAGACTCTCAGATGTTTTCACAGAACAGCCATTTATCCCAATGCTAAGATCCAACTGGAGTAGCTGCTGAGAGTCCAGATATGAACCGGTGAAAGAATGGACGACGCCACCTACACTTTTCCATGTCATCAAATTCCGCCTTAAAATATCTGCATTCAGAATTCTAGTCTAAAGAAATAAATAAGATATCCTTATTTTATTAAATGAAAATTCTATATGTTTCGTTAAATTGAAAATGAAATTACCACAAAATGGCATTGCAGCAGCTCGCATATGCAACAACATCGGTAATTTGAATTCTGCTACTAATTGTAGTTGGAATTCAAAGTATCTGAAAAATGCAATGATAAAGCAGAAAAAATATTACGAAATATATACGAAATCAAACAATTCGATCTTACTTCAACTGCATCTCCTCCGAACAAAATTTTGTTCTGTCAAAATCAAGTCCGATCTCTCCAATGGCAGCGACGACATCACGGTTGTTCGCAATTAGTTCTCTTAAACTCTGCAAGTAATCTGGCGCACCTTGATTTTCGTTGCCCTCAAATTCTCCACATCGTGTGGGATGCACTCCAACAGTTGCGAAAAGCGATGGACCGTAGACGTTTGCTGTAGAGTTTAATTGCCAGAATGAGCTAATAGGGTATCACACTAAGAGATTGACAGCTGCTCACAGTATCAGCCATCTCAGCCCACCATAAATGCGTGATTATATAGCTAAAAATTATTCTTTCATCCCCAAAAACTCACAATATGTTCGGCATAATGAGATTGCCTCACGACTTTCTATTAGGTTGCCACCAATAACAATGATCTTTGTAACTCCAGCAGAGGCAGCTCGGCATAAAACTCTGAGTTAGTAAGAAGCAAGCAAGTATACAAAGTGTCACCAATATATGCGCCTTCACTTATATTTTGACGATTAATTTACCTTTCAATATCGCATTCATGCTTTTTCCGTGAATGGTAAATTCCTTGGAACATTAAATCAGTCAAGTTAACAGCAATATCAATATATTGAGATTTTCCCTCATGTCGCTTAAGCATGAAAGGACTTTCCATTTTCATCTTCAAGGGGTTCTTAATATGGCTCCACAATCTCCTCTGCAAAACTCGATGCCTTGAACACTTCAAAACGGATGTAACTTTGGAAGACTTATAGAAAGAAAGGGTCGAAGGTGATCTAAAAATAGTTTGAGCATATTGTGATGGTAAACAACGGAATACGAAAGGTAGTTCTGCTGAAAGTAGTGTTAACGTACAAGGTTCCAAGTAGAGTGGCTGAACAGCGATTAAATGAAGGAATGATACAATAGAGCTATACTTAAAAAACATGATGAGATTCTTCACTCCTGGGGTTAGAATACTGTTACAAGAACAACAGTACAAGTAGCAGTATGGTAAATGCTGAACGAAGATTTCATACAGTTTATTTGAATGCTCTTTGAATTCATTAACCTAGCACCTTCTGCTTCCAATCCAGTTTAATGATAAAGTTTTGATTACGGAAGCAATTTGATCTACTTCTTCACTGTTTTAGATCGTCGTAAAATTGTGCATTCAAAAATTGAAGTATCGAAAATACAGGTTAAGAGGAGATCGATGCACGATTTCATACAAGTTAATCATGGTTGGCAAGAAATTAACCGCTTCAAATTTTTTTTATGATGACAATGGCGGAAAACTGTGTGCGCTTTTTTCTACCACAAGAAGAAGAGAGATATTTTGTTATTCATGCATACCATTGTTCTACCCTATTCAGAAAGAGTGGAACGGCGGGTGTCTATATCCTATCAACGCGTGTTAGGACACGGCGCTACAAATAGGGTTAAGCAATTGCAAAGTTTCATTTTAGTTACAAAACCTAAGATAATCCCTTTCGCAGCATTTTGCTAATTTTGAAGTTTGTCTGCACATTGAAAATATTTTACATTTGCAACTTACTTTTCCACCTAGAGCTAAGGATGATAACTGAGTAGCCACTTTATTTTGTTGATCTTGAGATCGTACGTACAGCAATAGCTCCTTAGCATTCAATTAGTGTTTTCACTTACAAAAAACCACGCACTCCAGGATGAAGCGCCGATTCGCATTGCAGTATAATTCCATGTTCTACTGTTGAAGCTTCCATATACCAATAAATATAAAAAATTTCTACATGTTTTAGAGAAATCAAATACACGGGCATTTTCGGTAATCAGAACTATATTAATTTCATTTACAGAATGCTTTGTAAATCGCCATACTTGTAGCGAGAATTGTAATTGTAGAAATGTTTAAAACACTTCTCGAGTACGATAGAGGCAACAAGAATAGAATGGGGTATGTTGCTAAACTGAGATAATAAGTTTAATTATCCCATGCTAGATTTTGATAGTACTTATTTCTGAAGGATGTGGTGTGCATAATATAAGAAATGCAGCTAACAACTAGAGTTGTCAACTACTAAAATAGTCAGTAAAAAGAATTCTATATTCTACAAAGCCATCAAATCTCATGTACAAGAATTTTATAAAGGGAGCTAGCTAACCCATACTCACAATGAGTGCGACTGAAAACAAAGCAATTTAACGCTTCAAAAACTAGTGACTATACAGATTGTGCGCGTTAGTATTTTATTGACAAAAGTTTCAAAGAAGCCTCTCGAACTGAAAAATATTGAAGTCTAACTTGTTTAAAAATGTAGGTCCGGCTATTGTCATTTCTGCTCCTCAACTTTAAAATTCAAACATCTTTCCCTGAATGAAGGGTACTTACTAACTTTGAAAGGTTGCCGTATTTCTAAGGAAATGCGAAACTTCACGAATAGCCCTACGGTATCTTATGAAATTCGCATCTTTAAATTAAAGAGTAAACAAAGAGCATCAGCGTTTACTCCAGAGTAAGTTCAGGTATATCAAATGACTATTCCATAAGTGTTTCGCAGCACAAAAACTCCCCAAAATAAAACCTTTCCCATATTAATAAATTAACAGCTTCGATTATTGAAATTTCAACAGTTTAAAGTTCTACTAAATGCTTAGAGGCAAAATCACTTGCATACTAATAGCAGTTCTGTAATACAAACAAGTCAATTTTTAAAAGAAGTAAGCGGAGTTGAATTATCCCATAACTTTTAGAAAAGTAACTATAATGTTTCCAATTGCTTTCTTTAATCGGCATTGTCACGATCTTTGAGTGTCCTACTTGAAGAACCACTTTGAATACGTGTATATAGCTCTTGCGACCGAGCTAAACATTTTAGGAAATCATCCGCATACAACCTTTGGGATTTTTGATTCTGTAGAATTTGAACATAGACATAGTATTTATATTTAGAGTGGCACAGGGACGTTTCATTCATATCAAAAAAGATCACGTTACTGCACCTTGACATGAATGATATCACAATCAAGAAAAAAATCAAAGGTGGGTGTTAAAGAAACAAAGTCTCCACTAAGAAGCGATCCGCTTTTCCAAATGTATTGCCGTGATTTATGTTTCAATGACAAAATTTCAGCTTGCATAGATTCAGAAGGCACCTTCCCTTTAAGATCCATAAGCGAAGCCAATTTCTGAAAAATATGTACCAGATAACTTCTAAAGGAAGCGTATATATAAACCACATGCCATCTTTCAGAATAGACTGAACAAGTCAACTATTGCACATTACCGAAAGTTGTATGTTATTGTATAATTTCGCAAAGGAATGTATTTCCATCACTTTTCTTTGATGTTGAGCCTCCTGCAGTACAACAAAGAAAGTTAGCAGTAGGAGGCGCAGCAGAATTGCATACAAGCAGATAGTGATTTTACCTTCAAAAAACATAACATCGGACGCTTATTCTTTTCATCCTCAACCTCTGCATACTCCAGTAGAGCTTCTTTATTCTCAAACGACATAAATGCAGGATTAATTATTTTGGGCTTAGCAATATTGAATACTTCTTGAATTACATCTGGGGCATCCAATTGTAATCTGCCGATAAAAGAATGTACTGATGAATTGATTTGTTGCACTATTTATTGATACATACAAAATTATGCACAATTAAGTGATTTACTTGCAAGCTTAATGAAAAAACGACACTACTTTTAGACAATACTAGAAATGTTTGATTCTATTAACTTCTATGCATGATGAGAACAAATTTATTGAGGCCAGCATAGCTCCTTACTTGTTGTATTTATCAGTATATTTTTCTCGTAAAACTTGCATTAAATAGTCATCCAAGCGAGTTGTTGATAAGAGATCACAAAGCATTAAAAGAAGATACATTTTATCTGCTTGCTTCAAAATTTGATTGTTTGGACGGGGCAAAGATATACCGGCATTGCGTTGTTTTCCTACATGGAGAAGAAACTGAGAAAGAACCCGAATAGCGTCATGGTAGCGTCTGAAAAATAGATCAGCTCAATTTTAATCGTACTTTTTGTATTGTAAACTGAAAAGCAAAAGCAATGCATGTACTACCTAAGCATCATATAAGCAAAGGCCAAATAATAGATAAAGGTAGCATGGCAGGACGGTACGGTGGTATGAAAACATCTTGGAGTTATTTCGATTTCCGACACAGCTTCAATAGCCAAAGTATATTCTCCCACAAGAGTGTATAACCTAAAAGAAAAACAAACAAAGCGTAGTTTATACTGAGTTTACAACACTGGCTAATTGATTCCTATTTACCGCAGAAGTGCAACCATCGAGAAGTAACCTAATTGAAATCGCAATTCCAAAGAAGTTTGATTTGTGCGATTCACATCACCCTGAGACATGGCAGTAGAGGCATGTAAACTTCGTAATAAAGAAATGAAAGAAAGCGATATTCTCAGTTAAGAAATTATCTAAAGTTTGCACTATTTTACTTTCATAAAATGCATCAAGACTCTATTCCACATTCAGTGTACCTTATTCCTGCGTAAAACATCACGAATTCCTGATGTTTCAACAATTTGATGAAGAAATTGAAAGATATGAGCTGCTGACCAAATTTCTTGAGCCTCTTTTATCTGCGATATGATTACATTCTGCTCCACTTCACCCTCCGGTAAATGCCTTGCTAAAGAAGATTTCCAGCGACAAGTGTCATGCAATTGATATACAAATTCATCGTGCATATCCCATATCCACTGACTAGGTAGTACCAGCCCGCTCGCACCATCGTTACCCCTGCATCAAATTTCACAAACAAGAAAACATGCAAAAATTTCCAATATGACAAAGTACTGGATATGACAAAGCAATATGATGTTATTTTGAACCAAAAACATGAAATGCAAGAATGAAGCGTGAGTTCTGCAAACATTTGCCAGGCATTTATCTACCTACAGATGAAAAAACAAACAGCACTCGTAACGTTTGTTATAATTTAAGCAGGCCGTAAATTAAGTTGTTCTTAGAATTTCTTACCTATGCCCACACTCTTCTTCTGTGAAGTAAGTAAAAAGCATTGTGTAGTTTTCCCATGACAGTCGCCTATCTTCCGCAGTCACTGAGTCACGGCATTTAGAAAAAAGATGACGGTAGGACAGTTCTTTGTAGAAAGCTTCGAAAAGGTTGTGATAACGATCATTTTGTTTGTAGAAATCAACAACAATAGAAACATCCGGCCAAGATTTGTTTGAGAACTGTTGTTCAGAAAGGGTGCAGTAATCTTGCTCATACAAACGCCGCAGCCCATCCAAATCTCTTTCAACTACTCGAACAAACAAGTTCCACAAAAATGTGGCAACTTCTACTGATAAATTATGATTTGGAATAACAAAAGGAAGTTTATTTTGACCCAAAGCAACGCTTCGATTTGCAGTCCCGGACAGGTAAGTTGCTTGGTTGCTCGCTCCTCCGTCCGCAAACGAAGGCGCCGAGGAAGAAAAAGAATCCATCATTCAAACACTACTAGAAATAAGTATAAAAAGTGTTCGCATAGCAAGGAAGAGCAAAAGGGAAGACAAAAGACAAAAAAAGTCGAGAAAGAAGCGAAAATGAAGAGTGGAATTGAGAGGTAATGGATTGCAACGTATGCCAAGAAAACCAAGTACACGCGTATCAGCAGCAATTCATAGTTATGGCCTGCTGAGAAATGGAATACTGTCACTACATGATTTCGCTCGAAATATCGTTGTTCCGCCAAGGTAGTTAGGACAATACGAAACATCGGAAGCATGTCAGAAAAAAATAATTATATTTATGATTTTTACAACAATATTTTGCGACCCATGTTTTTTTGGATGCCACTTGGGTTACATGTTAATGTATGTACTATCCCAGAAGTAGGAAAAAATTACTTTGTAGGACAATTGAAGCTCTCTTCAGCAAATTGGTTAACCGTAGGAGTGTTGAAATTACCGCAAGTTTTTTCTCAATGTTACTTTACACTTTAGGATTTAGTTCACTAATTTTGCTTTTTGTGGAAAAACTTGCGTGAGGCTATTTCCTTTCTTCCATCAAATGATTATGTAACTATTCCTTTTTTTGCTTTCAAAGTGAGAAATGCTACTTTTTACAAATTAATTAATTGTTATTTCCCATAACTATCTACCAAACATCTTGAATAATCATTTCTCTTCGTAATGGTGTTTATAAAAGCTACAAATTTTTTTATAAATCGCAAAAAATTAGTTTTTCATGTCATCAATAATTTATTCAATTTGAGGTACAGTCTGATATGCCCGGACAAAATTCATTTTTCTTTTCTTCCTAAAAACTACGTAGATGAAATTCGTTTATAGTTTAAGATTAAAATTAAGATTCTAGTTATCATTTGCTTTCGAGCGATACGATCTCTGAAGCCGCGTTAAGTACCGGGTATATCACAGTCATACCAGCTGAAGCAACTTGCCGTTTTCACGCTGAATCTCAGAATAAAAGATCAATCTCTCTGTGTTATATACCTCTTTTCAAACAGTTTTATTATTTGTAGAAACGATCTATCCAAGTTCATATGAATTACCGCTTCATTTACATTGATGATAAATCATGGCTGTTTATGGCCTACATTAGGGGTATATAATGTAATCCTCACCTATGGGTAGGGGCAGGTAATCAAAACAAAAAACACCACTATCACATTTATAGAAGGGGACTAATGCGTAACGACAGGGTTAAATGCCATTCGTTTTTGTCTCTCTTCAACATGATCTACAATGAATAGTGCAAAAATGCCACTCTTCTTCGTTTCACTAATGATGCTATGAAAATTTGTTATTTTTTTGGAAAAAGCGACTGTGTTTAGATATTGCATTCGTTCCAAGTAAAGATATGCTCAAGCAATACGGGTACAAGTTAATTGCTATAAACCCTGTAAAACGTGGGTCTTTGTTGTAATGAATCGTCACGTTTTTGCCAATCGATAACTCGATTCTGGCTGAATATATATCTTGTTCTTTTCGTGAATAAGTGAACTAAATAGTTAATCCGAGTTCTGTATACGTTTAGTTCAATAGTTAAATATTTGTAAGAAAACTTGCGATGACTATTGCAATAAGGGAAACAAAACTAGAGAGGAAAAAAGGAAAAGGAGGATTGCATAAACATAAGCTAAAATCTCTCTACTTTCTACTTGCTACGAAAAGGATGTTGTAAAAGAAAACATAGTCAGTCTAGAATGGTGTATATTGATACACCCGGTACTTAACGCGGTTTTAAAAATCCGATTGCCTAAAAGCAAATGATAACTAGCAACTTATTTAGAATCGTAGTTTATAGATAAAACTCAGTTATGAAGATGTCAGTTATGCAAATAAAAGAATTTGTAGGTTCGTAAGAGCTCCACCAACGCTCATTACTGTGAAAGCCAACCGCAACTCACTAAACAGAAGAAAACGAAAGGTTACGCAATGTAACGAATAAGCAAAGTTAAAAGAACGAAAACTTGTATCAAAACTATTGTAGCGAGACAATTCAACAATTAAAGATAGGCAACTTCATAAAAGAAAACGCTTCTAGAAAAATATTCAAAATTGAAAAAAGATTATAAAAAAAAATTTTGAAAAGTAAAAAGTCCTAAGTAAGTATATCTTCTTCGCGAATCCATGATAACTTCATTTGACGTTTGCCATCCAATATCGTTGATATAATCTTAACTCGCGCTTGTTCGCAATATTGCTTTCCCCGATACTCATTTGTGCCTGAATTGTCCGGGCACATCATTTATAATATCCCTTTGTTCTCCTCACAAGTGCTGGATGAGTTGTGCTGGTAGTTTGATTTGGTTTAGGTGTGTTGGTGTGGTAGGGAAGAACATGCATTACTGCCATAAATGCTACTGTTGCTGCACATCTCGAATGAATATCTGTGCGAAGTCGTTGTAGCCATAACTTAAGATTTATATATTTAACATTGTGGCGATGAATTCATAGTATGGTGATGAAGAGAGAAAAGAGGAAGGAACAATAAAACACAAGAATGTAGAACTAGTTCAAGTAACTTCTCATTAATAAATAGGATTCTAAGAACGTAATTTAACATAATAAAAAAACATAGAATACGTTTAGCATCGTGATAACTCCCATATTACAAGCCCTCGTAAATCTCATAAATTTTATTGAAGTTATGGCTCTATACTTAAAAGTAATTAGCGATTGCAAAAAAATAAAAAAGTAGCCTAATTAGGATTGTGCAAGAGACTGCAGTCGCCGAAGTGAAATCAAGAAATTATAAGTGACTGAAACAATGTAACTCTATGACAATGGATAATTTGAACAACGAAGTGGCCACATTTTCTATGGAAAACTTTTCTTTTACTACGTGTTAATAATACAAGAAAAATATAATGCTACTGCTACGTAAGATCTTCAGTGCCATGAAAGTTGAGATGAGGTAAATCAATCGATTCGTTTTAAATGCCTCGTTATACTTTTAACAAATTTTGTAACAAATGTAATTGAAATGGAATCTAATTTATGATTGAATTAGGATATTTTGAATGAAAATAGATATGTGTTAAAAACGGGAAATGTTAGATTGAATGAAGAATCTGTATTTGAGTGCACGCGACTATGGACGAAGTCAATGAGAACTAATCACTTAACCCCTATGTATTGAATGTTCATCCCTTAGTATTACAAATAGTACGGATGAAGTTAGTATGTTTGAGAGTAGCTTAATGAACAGTAGTATCTTTTAGGTAATTCTTCTTACAGTAATTTTTAGACTAGGTAGTCTTCTTTTGGTAATTTTCTAGGTTTCTCTGAATATTGGGAATGTTCCAAGATTATGTATTTACATATTCACATATTTAGTTTTAGATTCAAGTAGAATAGATTAATTACATGTTAACTTCGGTAGTATCAATTTGGATTTGAACGATACTTAGAATAAGTTTTATCAGTCAGTTTGGATTGATCTTAGGTAATAACTGAGACAACAGACTTTGTCCGATATGTACTAAACGATATTCTTTCGTTTGTAAATTGTAGTATAAAATATTGCTCATATTCTACTTCTACGATTTTAAGTTTATTAATTTATATTATTCGAGTAGGTACATTCGTAACTTACTGTCAGTAGAAAATATATACATTTCGCATTTACGTAAGATTCCGTATTCTGTTAGTTCATCTATATCCTCCCGCAACTTAACAACAAGACTCTACGCTACGCATTACAACACAATAACCTCACCTACTTGTAAGTTAGTTTAGTCTGACTCCTCAAGAAGTATTAGTCTTTGTGTGATTACACAAAATTTCACAAATTTCCCAAGGCATACAGCAGCATATCCATTTCCTCAACTAAATTGCATTTCTCTTTATTACTATAGTTGCAATGTAATAATTAGCGTATAGTCATGCTGCAGAGATGCTAATTTCATCGCGAAAATTCCTCTTTTTTTATTTCGTTGTTGTTTTTGAACATAAAATAGAATGCGTCGTAAAGTTTCACGCATGCAGTGCCTTTTCAAGTAATAACTTTATGGTAATTCAAGTCAAAATATTTATAAATGTCATTAAATTTTAATGTTGTTATATATTCTAAGCATTTGAGCATATTTGTAGTTACACAAGAGAAAAGTATTGTTAGAATACTATGGAGCATTATACTGTTTGTTCGCTATAAAAAAATGCTTGCAAAGTTTTGATTTGCAATACTTATTGATTATAGAAGAGCTTGATAATTTGAGCTAGGCTGATCTGACAAATACGTTTGGTAAGATAAGTATAACCTTTAGTAGATAAAAACTCAAGTAAACATAACACGCATGCAGGTGCATTCTCTTTGGCCATAATTGACTGAGTTCGAGGAAATTTTCAATTAATCTGCAGTTCTTCTCCTATCAGATTCTGTGGAAATGGATTCCTAGCGTTTTGTTCATAGTTTTTTCAAGCGTTCACACTTTTCTAATATTACGATGTGCCTGATCTGGAAAGTTAATATGGTAGTTTGACACAACTTATACACGGAATGACCTATCACAAAAGTTTAAACAATTGAATATAACTAAGCCTTGTAAGAAGCTGGGAATTTTCGAATCGAAATACTTTAATTAGTGCTCGCGATAAAAAATATGGTCAAAACTATCATTTCTCTGAATCAACTCATGCGGGTTCATATAGAGCATTTGTACTTTCTTTGGATGAGAATGGATACAAAAAAAACATTTAAAAATGCTGCAACAACCGCTTCTTTTGCGTACTAAGATTTCTTTCAATACTGTTTAACATACTCTATGTCGCTCCTTTCATGGAATATTTGCGGATCACCATTCTTTTATCGCTGTTTCAAAAAAATCTTACCCAACACTGCCCCCGTTAGACGATTGCATATAGAAGCGGACGCGGCAAAGAATGAATGAGCGCAAAGCGACATTGGGGAGATTTTTTTTTCCCAAAATAAACTACAGCGTCTCCGCCAGATTATCGCTGTTGTGTCCTCCGGCTGATGACCTTGGTGTGCAAGCGCGAAGTTGAGTAGCTCTCAAATAGAAGCGTACTGTTTGTTCTTAACTGCACGTATGTATTTTTCTCCCTCTACATTTTGTTTTAAGGCAGAAGAAACATGCTATTGTAAATGCATTATCAATTCCAAATTGTTTGTTGAATGCTGAAGTTGCACCCTCCACTAATTAATGTTATTCTACAGCTTAAAACTTACTGCTATTTGAATGTTAACCGGCACGCTTTCTATTAAAAGAATTACCAACCTCACACCGAGAGTTGCCGGGCTTGAGAAGCTTACAAGCACTTTACTATTCCCATTTCCTTAAGCAGATCCAATCGAAACTTCGACCAGTGAGACTTACGCAAAATACTTGCTTACTATGTGTGCGTTAATTTGACACTTTATTTCTAATATATTGGCATCTTCCTTGCAAATGGTAGTTGGTGAGAATCCAATAAAAAAGTTCAGAGCTACCTTTTCTACCTTTACAAAAGCGAGTGTATTTTTCGACAAGCTGTGGTTACTCGCATTGAAACTATTTCAATATAAGTAAGCGTTGAATTCCGGTACTTTTATCATTTTAATTGTGTCTATTTTTGTTGTGGTATTATGATTTTTTTTTTCCGTATGGCAGACCTGCTTTTTAAAGTATTAATTTGTGTTACCGTAACCATTTCAACAGTTTCCCTGCTTTTTTTAATTGTATTTTCCTCGACAATTGTTTTCATTAGTGTGATTTTGTCTCCTTACGTTTTTGTGCTGTATTAATTCTTAGTTTATTTGCGCTTTGTTTCCTTAGCTTCTTTCTCAATGAATTCGTGCTATTTTTATGTTATTTGCTTTTCTACAGCTCAAAATACTAAAAGCAGTGCTGCTACACAATTTCAAATCATTTAGAAATGGCAAAGTGTAACTCTAATTTGATGGTCTTTAAGTAATTAATTCTTGTAATGAATATGCAAGCTGAGTATTTTTTAGCTCCTTCAATTCCAAAAATATTACATTTTTAAAAAATTTAGAACATGTGATTTACTACGCTTTTATCCTTATATTAATTTTCTACTATTTAGATATTTTACATTTGTATCTTGTTTCCAGCTTATACAAAACATCTCCCTGCGCTTTTTTTGCCCATGGTACATGCACCAGGGGTGAATTTTGTACATTCTTTCATCATCCGGATGAGCGGCGCGAACATCCAGATTTTAAAAAGACGAAAATTTGTGAATTGTGGGAGCAACGCTGTTGCATCTACCAAGATATTCCTGAAAAATGTCGATTTGCTCATGGAGAAGAAGATTTGAAAATAGCTAACCGCAAATTCAAGTTACCTGTAGAATGCATGCGTGGTGAGCTTGGTTCCACTGTACATTTTTATTGCAATTGGACTCTAATTTGTATTACAACTTGCCTTGACTATGAAATATCGAGCATTTTTCAAAACACCACATGGAATTTTTACACAACTGTTTTAATTTGCTGTGGCTATACTCTTGTTTACAATATTTGTTTATACAGGAGACAGTAGTGAAGAGAAATGTCGAAATACGTATCGCATTGATAAAATGAGCACAGGACTTATTTATCGGAACTATGATGTGAAGTTATCGCAATTTCGATATCCAATTGTTTATGAGGAATGACGTGCATTACTTTTCAAACCAAACTGCCACCATTATTTTCTTTCGCACTGAAACCCAATTTTTTTTTGTATTTATAATCCAGATTAATCTAAGATCGCTTAATTATGTTGTTGTCACATCGGTGCTGTATCGTAATATATACATATTTATTTTCCCTGTTTCATTCAAATAATTATTTGTCGGGAGTAGAGGTTAATGTAAGACTAGGTTTTCTATTCTTGTGGGGTTTTTGCTGTAGTACCGTCAATTATAGGTGCGTTCCAGTAAGATCCATGTTTGTACTCGCTGTACGATAAATCATAAACTAGAGTATTTTTTTTATTTATGGAAATTTATGTGCTATTTCCAAAAATGTGTGGAGTTTCCCCTCAGAGAAAATGATATTTGGGATATTTTTTGATCAAATTATGTGTTTGCTACCTTTATTTTCATAGATTGTCAGACTAATTATTTTTGAGTTACGATATAAAAATTTTTGAATTATTGTTTTAATTTCACTAGTCTTACAGAAAGAGTTGTGGAAGAAGATATCTAGAAAAAGTATTTTATATTGGTACAAAGACACATTCACTGTAACAGCGAACAAACCTATTATCGCATAGAACAAGGGAGAAATGTAGGTACTATTAAAAACGGTAATAAAAAGATACAGAAAGTAGCAATAATTGGTTTGCCATTCAATTTATAAGTTGTGATAACATGAATGCCCAAATCAATGATATTCTAAAGAATACGTGGAAAGAGATTTATGCACCATAACGCAATGAACCCACCAACTCTTCCAAGAAAGGTGAGGGAGGACACACTTCTCTGTTCAGAAATGCACTAATCTGTGTTCGTATATTCACGTTACTTAAATATACCTTAGTAACCCATATTAAATTGACAATTTCTTGTAAATTTTCCCAAATGCGGACTAAAACTTCTGCATGTTTGGAAAATTTAATTTGAGCTGTCCCGGTTGTTTTCTATTTTTTCAATCATTTGTTCGGCCAATCTTCGTATTTCAGAATGTATCCATAAATTGTAAGTCAAGGAGTAACCATCCACATGTTGATTCGCCTTTAACGACATCGCGTCACATACACCTTCAAACATGTAGGATTTACACGCTCACAAAAGTTGAGAGTAAAAATGTCTATAATTTAGAATTAGGATGCAAAAAAAGTAACCATTACAAAATAATACATGCGCTCTCTTATCTATCCAGCAGCATCTCAACCTTTTCTACAAAGCTAAAAACAAAGAAATAGGTGCTACTCTAAGTATGGAGCTGCTCAAGTGAAAATGATCTGTCCTATAGCTGGACAATTTTTAAAAATAATTTCATACCACAACAAATTTTCGGATAAGCAAAATTTTCATATTCACTTTTATCCAATACCCTTTTGTAAAATTATGGCCCGCATGGCTCCCATTCAAGAAAATTCCCATGAGATAAGATATTTAGTAACTAATATTATACTCTAGCAGGGATATCTTGATTCTAGAACAACAAAATTTTACGTTTCCCGTTACAGTTTTTCTCTTTAAAACAGAATTAAATCTTAATCATGCTTTTGTTATTTTTTCCACAAATAGGGACTATTGTAAGGATCGTTTTACTGCTTTGAGAGTGTTTTTATCTAAAACTCAATTTTCAACTCAAACCAAACATATTGCTTCTATTCAACAAACAAATAGAGCAGAAATCCAAAACTTACCATGCTTTTGAAGGTTAGCCGCTACATCATTTTCTTCCCTAGTGCTAGTGTAAGTATTCGAGAATTCCTCTTTCGCTAAAGATCCCACGTTCGTTTTTATCATAAAGTAGTACCATGTAATAGAAGCAGCCAACGCATAGGCACCCCAATCGCTTACTCCTGCCACTGTATGTCAAATCATCTTACGTAAATACAGAAGTAGCATGAAGTAAAAACAAACACTTTTAACAAAAAATTAGATTGAGGATAGCACAACCAATATTTTGGAAATGTAAAAAAAAATTACTTTTATTGTAAGTACATATTTTTAAATGGAGTAGGTATAAAGAGTTGATACAACCACTACCAGCGCAATTACTCTCAGGTTTTTATTCACTGCATAGAATACGGTAAGAAATGCTGCTTGATATCAGATCATGCTTATTCTGCTCAAGGAATTAATTTTTTGATGTTTAATGATGTATTTAAACACCCATTAAATACAATAACGTTTTAATTAACACTTTTTTTACCTATAGTAAAATCAGCATTTGTCACACAACCAACGATATGTCCATGCAGCAAAGACTTTTCCACTTGTAATGCCAGTTTACCCATACCAAGTTCGTTTCCTGGAAATAACGTCTACTTTATCGAGTTACACAGCAGTGAACCTATAAAATTAGTGCATTTTAAACAAAATACTCGGTAGTAACACCATTCTACGCGTTATACCTCTGTCCCCAATAGCAGTAGTTTTAACATTAAAACTATCGGATGCCCATAGAAACAATGAATCGAAATTTGCAGTACAAAAGGAAATATCTCTCCTCTTCATTGTGTAGTAAGAACCATCCTTAGCTTGACCAGGACTAGTAAAGAGAATAAAATGACAAAAATTGTAGGCTTACTTGCCATGAAAACGGTTACACTTCACTAAAAACGACAAAAAACAATTTAATAATGCAACAACCAAGTGCAGCAAAAAAGAAGTGCTTTTTTCTGCAAAACGGGCACCGAGCATAAAGTTATCATGCATAAACGTCACTTTGTGGGTATTAAATGACGTCTAGGTCGATTTCAAAAGGTATGACATCGACCACTTATCCTAAAATTTTGTAAACTGCATAATATTTTTATTGAAAACAAAAATCAAATAGGAAAAACGTACCGCTCAATAGAAATAATGTGCTTTACACAACGAAAAATCCGCTTTAATTGGGTATCCTGAAGCGTCGTCCAAGACTCCGTAGGAGGGAAACCAATTACGCAAATCTAAGAGATAAAGCTCAACTTATAAGCTACTTAATTTGTACTACTAATTGAGTAGCAAATACGAGTTATTTCGTTTTAAGAATACTCTACCGTATAGAAAAAATATTTCGCATTTAAATGACGTACTTTACGACGTAGAGTTGGAAATACTGTATCTATAATTTGATCTAGAATATTGCAACAACTCATATCTAGGGAACAGAAGTAATCACACATGAACCAAAGTCATTTCACCGGCATGTAAAAGTAACACATGAATAATGACGGCTGAGAAGGGGCAACTTCTGGGTGCCAAACAAATTGTCTAGAAACAAATTCTTTACTTTCTGTTAAGACAACATTCAGAAATTTAAGTTGGTAAATGCATCAAATCAACAAGGGATTTTTCATATTGCATGAAAAATAATATTTGTAAATTACCAGTCAATATAAGGAGATTCATGCCACTCAAAAGTACTAAACTTTTCGACAAGGCTAGCGTTCCTGCAATTCCATCTGTTTCCATTGTTACAGGACAATCAGTATTACATTGAAACCCAGTAACTATACAAAATGCAGGCGAGTCAAAGGGATAATCAGTGTCTTCGGTAGTTTCCGATGGGGAATTTTGAAAAGAATTTACAATAGCCTTTGCACTTTCCAACAGTGAGCGATGAACTGATTGGGCTTGAGCTAATCCATCAATATTTGGATAATACTGTAAAGCCCCTGGCATCTTTTGAATTACATCCTCAAACTCAACTGTAAGTTGCAGAAAAAGTTTCTCTGTCGGTTCACAAATTTTCTCCATTTCCTGCGGGAAAAGAATGAATGGATTGACAGGTTTCATACAAAACTAAATGCAAAAGAATGAAGGCGGTTGCAACATGCCATTCCTGTATATAATTCGCAATTATTAAAATAATTCAGTCCCTCTCTGCAGAAAATATTTTGGTAAACGCAGATAACTAGGATATTTCCAAAGGCTGCTAATCCACTACATGCTAATTATATGATTAAGAAAGAGCAGAAAAATATTATTTTTGAGTTTCTTAAAGAATTGGTCAGCTAAGATAACAGATAACTGGTACAGTTTCCTTAAAAAATGGCACCCTGGCATATATAAAGAGCTGGTAGAAATTTGGAGAATGTAGTGACAGAGGTGTCGCAGCTTAAAGTATGCTGCGATTTCTACTCATAACCTAACTTTTCCAAATTCTTTGCTCAGAAGGTATACAACTCGCTTGTCGGCAATTTCGATTTCAGGATCGTGACAGTCTCAATCCAAAGCAGGAAAATATCAGAAACGGAAAAAGCAATAGAGAAATTTCAAGGAAGGCCTCCTTAGGGCTCCGCGCTGTTGGATATATTATACGACTGCTGAAGGGTCTCTGTGGCACGGTAAGCAATGAAAACAGATACTCCAAACTTTTTCTCTTCTATTTATAGAGTTGTTGAAAAGGGACTTTTGCTTTGCAGCCATGACTGGGCGTTACTCAGTTCTATTGCAAGCGGTCCCAATAGCTTCAGTTGAAGCGTGGTGGTTTCAACGTGTTGCTACCTGTTTTATCGTTGCGCTGGTCCGTGTATTCTTAGCTGCATGGTCGAAATATTTCATGGTTCCTTGTAAAATTTATTGCGTTTCATTTTCTGTTGTATTGTTAAAACAAGAATGATCAATTAAAAATATTTATGAACGGGCAAAATCATTTCAAGTTGTTTAAAACTACTAGTGAAAATCAATGTAAGCCGATGAACATTTCCTGACTATTCATAGGTCAACGTACTGTTTTTCGAATTGTATACGCAGGTACTAGCACTATGTTTTCACAAATTATATAAATTTCTCCGATAGTTTTCTCGTCCTCTCTTTTAAATATATTACTTTTACTTTAGTGCATGATATAGCAAAATAAAAGAGGGAAACTACCAGGTAAATGACGTTTCGTGAAAATATTTTCAATAGATAGCATTGAGGAAGATATTTTTCTGTCGCTTAAATCTAGCCATATAAAATTATATTTAACCCAATATTGCTTGATTTCATCAGTTGACTAAAAATTTTTTAGCACTCAGATAAGGTATAACTTTAACAAAATATTAGTAACATATTTGTAAAGGGTAAACTTTTAAGCTTATCTAAATACGGAATTGCCTTTCATTCCACAAACAAACTCTGGAATTATTTCTAGACTTGTAGTTTGACTGTTTCACATAGCCAAAAGAAAAAAGTGACACCAGAAGGAATGCTACGCCGGTTGATGTGTACTTTTTGTTGGGACCCAGCAAGATAACAAAGAATTACCCGCTTAGCATGATTATTTCTTAACATTACTGGTACGAGAAAACAGTAATCAAGAAATAGTATCTTGCTACAGGGTTAGCTAAAAAACAATTCATTAACTTCCAACAGAAGTTATGAGGGTGCAACTCGTCGATCAAAACATCCTTTGGTAACATGATTGAAAGATGCGCATGTACTTTTCATGGATAGGCCAACCCTCACTAATAAAACTCGACGAATTGGAATACGAAGAAAATATATTGGTATCCTGAAGGAACAATGATTAAACTAGCAAATAATTGCTCTCACAAATCTGAGAGGATTGGTACGTAAACTTGTGTCGTAAAGGTTACATAAAATGGGACTACGTTCTTCTCAGCAGCTCTCAGCGAATGTTCAAAAGAACTGGTATACTAATTGTATATGTAATACAATTAGCAACTAGATACAAATAAGAAAGAGCCAATTGAGACGATCCTGTTCAGTATGTATTGCAATAACTAGGTTTCAGCATTTCGGGTTGTTATTTCACAAGTTTTTTGTTTTGTTAGTACCCACTATGATTTCAAAGAAAATGGGGACCCCCACATTTTTCGAACAAAGCAATTGATACTATGACGTACTTTCTAAGTGAAGATTTTAACGTATTTCCAACATTAGATGGCTGTGAAAGCTTGGCACAACCGGCAGTAAAGAGTAGTACTGATACATCAGAATGCTTCATTCATAAAAATTCTGCAATTATACCAGATCGAAAATATGGTCCTGAGGATCAGTCAATTTCAATTCTTTTATTGAATATTGAGCGAGGAATAATGAATGTCAATCGCTCTAATGAGTGTTTTTCTCAAGGTAAAAAGCGCCAATGCATTCAGCCAAATTTTGAAAGATACTCTTCACATGATCTAGAACCACATATCTTTCGGCTAGTTGGATTACAGCAATGCCCAGAAAATAATATTGCACATAACATGCTATTAGAAGAAAATTTCAGCGATATAAGCAGAAATACCTACAATGACTTGGCTTCAGACTACTCTGTAGATGCATCGTCTTCCTGCGATTCTCCCCAAGATTGCTTTTCAGAAGATCCAGGAACTGAGTTCTTTGCAAAGAAATATTTAGATATAAAGTCGCCAGACTCTATGGAGAGCTTAGCCGAAGCTGCTTGGAGTGACAATGTTCAGAATGATAGCAGCATGTATCGATACTCTGCCATTGAAGTTGCAAACCCGTCTAACTTTTCTGACACGCCACTAAGTATCTGCAAACATGCTTCAACGTGGTCGCGGGCATGTATGTACGGCTGCAAAGCTTTGTCTAAGTCTCCCTATTCGAATGTTATTGAAGAGCAATCTAGTATGCCAAATAGTGTGTCAAATTATTTTACGCCAATTTCGATAAATAGTCCCTTCTGCCACTTTGACTTGATGGAAACGGCTCACTCGCATAGGGGCAATAAACGGGAAATTAGCAAGCTAAAATCGAATGGAGAAACTCGGCGGAATAACAACTTTGCCAGTTTTTGGGAACGAGGTTGCAGACCTTCTCATTGGCATCGCCCTGCGTGGTTGGGAGTTTAAACTATTTTTCAAATATATAATTGAGCGGAGAGCAAACTCGGAACTACTTGAAGCCAAAGATGAAAATCACATGAGAAGAACGTGGAGAAATTTTACTTGTGTTAAAAACATATAATGTATGTAATATTTGAACCGCAAAAGTTTGAGACTCATTGGTGTAGCGCCGTTATGATGCGAAATGATGAATATAACACTGGGAATACACCAAATATTTGTACGGCAAGAAGAAACTTAAAGCAGTTATGGCTTCCAGTTTCCTTAAATATTTTTATTTCCTGTAACACTGGTACCCATATATGCATAAAATTGCGTTAAAGCAAAATATTTAAGGTATTTCGTGGTATCCGTTTCGGTGAATAAGTAGGTTATTATTTTTCTAAATAATCCGTTGAATATAACGTTTTCCACCAAGTAGGATTTATAAATTAGGTAGCTTCAATTAGAAATTATATTACTTTGTGCAAATAAAGTTGTTACAATATAGTAAAACAGGTTAACATGATAATGGTAATTTACGAACAATGCAGTGTTGAACAAATTAGTTTAACTTAGTGAGTAAAAATGGATATATTTCGACATTAGCGCAAGTAGATTGTTTCTTCCTGAGAAAAGCATTTCTTTTTCTCATTACCAAAAATATGAGACTTCGTGCGTGTGTCATAGGATACATATTTTTTAAATTTCAAAATATGTATTAATTAAAATAAAGCCTGGGTGCTTAGATTTGTGTGCATGTGAAAACCCGCATAGCATGACAAATATCGTTTTCAGAGAGCGTATTTGTATTACAACTGTCAATTGTGAAGCTTTCGCAGTAAAAAAAACAAAAATGCATTTTCATCTAAGTAACGTCAATGCTACGAGCGAAAAGAGTCCTAAATTGTTCGTAGAAACACTGAAATTTTAAATAACGGAGAAAAACTATATTTCTTCCAAAATCTTCTATTGCTGCAGGCATATTAGAAAACCAATATGCAATCTCTTTTCAGTGATAAATAGAAACGTAGTAAATTGTTCGTAATCAAAAGAGTAGTTATATTAAAAATGACCATCATTTGAAGTCAGCAAATATTAAGATATAACAAAGAAAACTAAACACCTAGTTTATCACGTTATACATAATAATTTTGTGGCTATATATACGCATTCCACCAAGATGTAAAACGTATGCCATCCATACGTGTTGCAAATTCTTTGAAGCACTAAAACAAATTCCAGCTACAGAATACCAAAAGATTTGTGAAAGCAAAGCTAAGAACTGGGAAAAGACCACAATTAGCGCTTGGAATTAAAAGAAAGTACAAATACAAAAAAATATTCAAGCAGTTTTTTACGAGTAGCTTTTTAAAAAGCAGCTACTTATCAATCCTGGTTGCTTAAATGACAGGGTCTCAGAAAACAGACTAAATAATTTCGATGCATTAGAATTGCCGGATGCACTGGCCTGGTGCGAACAAAAGAAGGCTACTTCAGTTCCAGGCCATCCGTTTGTTCCGATCGATTGTCTGAGCAAAAAAATTACGTATTAGAAAGATTTTCATACCAATTGCAACAGCATACACTGTTGATTAAAAACCAATTTCAAAAATTCCTCTTAAGAATCTCAAAAAAGTTTTTGTCGTTAATATGCTAAAGCTCTTAATTTTTAATAAGAATATAATTTCTATACCTAGAAATGCAAACAGACGTATCTATAAGTAACTGCATTGCTCCCAGTAATTCAAGTGGGACAGTTTCTGTTAGATCAGTTATATCTTCAAGCAAATCTTTTTCCAATTCATCATTTGAAGACCATAAGCGATGCATAGAAAAGTTTGTTACCTAAAACAAAAGTAGAAAAGCAAACAAGAATATCCACAATGTGCATAATTAAGCAATTTCTGTTGTAAATATTCAAAGAGTTAAACAAAAGATGAAATGAAAGGAAAGGGTATGACTTCATAAATTAGAAGTATGCAGCCAAAAATAATGTCCTTTTCAATTCTAAACGATTCAGAGTTTGTCGTACATTAAGCATTATTTACGTCCAAACAATGCTATTGTCAATACCTTTGGAATATCATGAAGACGGCTGTTTTTTCCTTCTTTCGTATTATTGCTTGTCCTCTTAAATTCCCTCGGTTTTCCTTCTTCTGCCCTCTCATTCAAAAATTCTAGTAAATATAACTGCTCTTTTATATAAAGATAGATATGTAACAGTTCAATATTTGTCAAGCTGGAAATTGAAGGAAACGTGGCCAAACTATTTCGTAATATATTTGTTAAATTTGTCACAATTCTTTCAGAAACATAAAAAATAGTAGGGCTGCAAAGGACATTCGAATGCATGCTGCACTCACTCTTTTTATAAAATGACTGCAAATTTCTTTTCTTTCCATTAAAAATTACATATTCAAGAATATTAGAAGTGTTCAATGCTACAGATGATTTCAATTTCTTCTTCGCCATTTTTTCCAATTTCATCCGTACAAAAAATGGAAAGTAATGAGTATGATTCTTTATCGGATATATATAAGCACAGGAGATAAGCCTAACAAGTAACATGAAAAAGGTTAACTATTCCATACAACATTTTAATGAGATCCTATACCCAACCAAGTCAAGCATGTTGAATTAAAAGCAAAATTATTTATACTAGGAAGGTTAACTAAACAAGTTCTTCACTAATATTTGGAGCGTAATCAAATTTACCAATCCACAATAGCTTCAAAATGACTAGATTCTAATGTTAGCTTATTTTCACAGTGCATATGCTCAGAATTAAAATTGGAAAGTTGACGCTGAAAATGCCTTCGTATAACCTCAATAGAATTCAACTGTAATTCCAATTTACAGACAAGGTATGTATCATATAGTTCAACGCAAAAACTTGCAGATATCATAAACTCATGAGTACGTCATTTGAATGATGGATAAAATGGCGGGAAAAAAAAAAGTGATCTACTCACATGCTCAAAATTTAAAACGCTTTGGTAGGCACATTATGAAACTGCGATATATTATTTTTTTAAAACAGAGTACCTGTGAAAAGAAGGATAAAATTTCTGCCAAAGAGAAAGGACACCACTGAAATTTCTGTGAAAATTCTACAGATTTCGCCGATTGCACAAAGTCTGTGACATTACTTTCAACGACATAAATCTACAAATCAGCAGAACAGATAGTAGAGTTTAGCAGATATATAAAATTTTGAGCAATATGCATAAAACGAAATGACATGTATTTGATGTAAGGGCACAGATATCTAATATTAATCGCAATGTTCGGTGCAAGAAAAAGTAGAGAATTTACATGCATCCTACTTGATCGTCTCGAATTTTTTCTGTAAGCACGGCCATTCCCCAATAAACCATATGTTGAGCTAGTTTCGTAATGCTTTCCCCTTGTAAACACAAATCTGCCATTAAATCTGACAAAGGTTGCTTTACTTTTGTAGAATCACACACATGTCGAACAATTGATGCGGTGTCAGCTGGGAGTTCAAGTTTTATCCCACTATGATCTTGGACTAATCCAATAACACTAGATGATCGGCATTCTACTACTTCCTGAAAATGCATACAAAGTGATTTAACAAAATATAACAGAAAAATATTCAAGCATCTGTCTATTCCTAGTATTTCAAGTGCAGCTGGGATAGACATTTGCAGTTTAATTTTTTCATGTAAATTTTTCTACCCTTGGAAAAATACAAACATGGCAATTTAGCCAGTCATCAATAAGGAGCCGTGCTTCCCCCACTTCTTTAAGGTTTTCAAACAATTTATACAAATTTCGGCAGAGGGAGCTCGCATTTTTAAGCTTTTCTTGCAAATGCCCCAATTGCCTGCTTGCAATAAGTGTCGCTGCATTTCCCTTTTCCTGAGGAATGTATGGATAGTTTTAAAAAGTGTATCCACAGTATTTCAGCGGAAAAAAAACACAACTCAAAGGGAATTTTGCTGCCGTTTAGATGGACACACGTGCAATTCTCCATTGTACTTTTGAAAGTGTAAAAAAATTTAAAAACTCACTCGGGTACTTTTATGATGATTATGTGACAACTTCTTCGCATCCGTACGTAAGCTCCATTCATTTATTACTTCAAAAATTTTTTTAACCTAAAGCAAAAAAAGCGATTAATGTATTGTGTAGTTTGAAACGTCTCATATACATAATAAAATTAAACAAATTTGCGCAGCAACTTGCATACCTCAATAGTTAAGTAACCAAATTTCTCCTCTGCAATTTTCAAAGCCTTTGCTATTGTGGCTTCACACTCAACAAGGTTTGCATTAATAGGGACTCGAGAATCAAACATAAGAACAACGGAAAACCTGCGCAACAAATAAGTCATCCGTTGGTAACAATATAACAAAGAATGCATTCTAGTCATAGCCTAGTTAATTTAAAAAAATCACACATACTTTTCTACTTTTTCATAACTATAAATATCATCCATGCTTTGGAATGCCGAGGTAGAAGGATGAGGATCTTCAGTAAAACAGCGAGAAACAGGAAACCCATATCCGTCTAGATCATTGCTTCGTTCTTCCCTGCACATTCCACCGCATATTTTCATTAAAAAATTTTTTTACAATTGCTGCCTGCCTTAATATATGTTAATAAAAAGGGTAGGCACAATAAAATAGTCTCATGCATAAAATGTAAATTCGAAAATCCGAGCTGACCGTTGGGTAGAGCAAGGATAACAAATAAAACGCAAATGCTTATGCGCATTCGAAGGGAATGATGAAAAGCCTTGCAAGCGCAGAGGGCCTGAGCATGTGGCAAATTGGATAAGCATCGAATTTCACATACAAATAATGCCACTTTCTGAAGAAAGAAGTATTAGCATAGAGTATTCACCAAGAATCTACTTTAATTTCAGCGCTGCGTTACTGCATCCGCGAAAAGTAAGCGCAAAGCACGTCTAATACAAACCATACAGACTCAACAAAATGAAGTTGATGCCACTATTCATATTTCATCCCTATTATACAAAAATTTTTGTTTTGTTTTGTGATCGAATCTCGCAAAAGAGCGCGTAAATATCCTTTGTACGAAAAAGAGACGTACAAGGTAATTGGGTCATGGATATGATCGCAAAAACTAAGCTATACTTAAGTTCTAACTTGGCTAATGACCTGCATCAAAAGCAATTTCAAAACCATTTTCAAAGAGTGGATCAGGTGGGAGGAGTAGCTTTGCAAGTGTGCGAGAAGCTCTACTACGAGGATCCCACTCAAGTGAATGGTTTTCTGATCTTGTTTCACTATTCACCTCATCTGATCGTATGGAAGGACAAGCAATACCTCCTGAGTATCGAGAAGAAACACTTTCAACTGCCAAAGAGCATGAATGAATGGGGTAATAAAACACCACTTCATTCTGCAATGATTGACGTCGCACAACTAGTAAAAGGCCCAGTAGACCTGGAAGTGCCATTATTTGATGATATAAATAACCAAACTATTTAAAATGATGGCGAATTATCCTTTTTAAACGAGTGCAAGTACTCCTCTTGTACCACTGTACTATCGTCGCTACAGACACTCCCTTCTGTATAATTCTACTACTACGTTAAACAGCTTCCTCTGGAATGACCAAAAATAAGACAAAGCTTCCAATAAAATGAAGCAGGGAGGGCCATTTTACCAAACAATTCGGGAGAATTGCTTGTGATATTATCTTCTTCACATTAGCAAAAGTTACAATGGCAATACAAATTAGGGATCGTCATTGTTTTTTATAGTATAAAATCCAATGCAAGAAAAATGCTGAATCGATGTGATGTCATACTTAAAGGCGGAATCGATTTAACGCAGTTGCTGTTACATCAGCAGCCAGCAAGTTCTGCATGCAACCGTTGTCCAAAACAGTGTTACTCTACAATTACCGCCATATTCTACACTCCAAAGATCAAATAAGATGATGAAAAAGAAAGATTCTGCATTCAATGCACTTGACGCAAATCCGTAGTTTCAGCCGAAACGCAGATTTTCTGTTGAATAAATTAGCTTTCCTCAACTTGATGTAAACGCAAACAGCGCGAACTAAAAAAAATTTGTTACCCAAAAGTTTAGGCGATTGCTGTCAACAGTTTAAACTCATTGGTTCCAGAAAAAATTTTATAGTATCTGCAGCCTAAAGGAAAGCTAAAATATAGCCCTTATTTTTTTGAAGTTTCTAGCTACTGCAGATATTTCGTTATGACTGAAACGAAAAATCAAGTAAACTTATAGCTTTGCACGCTACGACAGATTATTTTCATTTTAATTTTTGCAGATTAGTAAAGAAGATAATAGATTAGAAAGAGCCAAGTTTTGCAATAATCTACTTGCATAGAGTATGATGGAGAATATAAACGTTAAAACAAAAAACCAACGCAAGACAACACCCACTCCTCGCGAGAATGTTATGCGCAAATTCACCACAGTATCAGAGTAAATAAATTGGTTTTCGGGTACAAAGTACCTTAATTCCACCTGTATGTTACAGATATCTTATGTTTATACTTGAAATTGCCTACAATGACTAGCTTATATTCTCTCGGTTTTTCAGTGATTTTTATATATTGGTACGAAAGCCAATATATGTAGTTAAAATGTTCATCCTTTTCAACCATACCCTTCAGGGAAAATAAAAGGTTTTAGATCAAATTCGCAGTAAGTGCAGCGGTTCATAAACGAATTTTTCAGCATTTTATTTGTGCAATGTCTACATAAATCTGAAGAGCCTTAAAAAATGAAATTTTGTGAGAGAAGTAATGAAGGAAATAACTATCAATAAAAAAGAAATTGCGCATGAAAGAATAGTGCTACTGTTTGCAAGAAAGTAGCACTGTACCGCTTTCTTTTCATGCGGTAGTATGGTATTAGTAGAATGTCCTTATATGTTCACGGAGCAAATAAAAAATGAAAAGCTGTTTTAAGCAGAAAAAATAGTGCAATTATTTTAGCTTATTATGAACAATTTTTTAAATAAATACGACATGACGCATGTAGCAGTAAAAGTTAACCCAAATCTGAAAATTTGTGATGCAATGTATCGAGGGTAGCTACCTTAGCATAGAAATCCACATATTTAACTGCTTTTCTTTTCCTGTACCTCTTACTTATCTTACTAATTTATTTTACCTTATAACCGACACATACAGGCTGTACCCCTCACTCCCCGTGACGTAACAAACTACTAGGCATCACATTAAAAAACTTATGCCCAACGTCGAATGCACTTAATTGCAAGTCGATGAAGAGAACGAGGGACAACACGAAGACTTTTACTTTTCTTCTTCATTTCATTTCTCTTTTCAAGTGAGTGTAATCTGAAAGGACATTACATTTTTCTTAGTTAATTTTAGAATTATGATATTTTGTTTAAGTAGCGTAGTAGTAATTTAATTAGTTACATGTTTCTCCCGCCAACTAAAAATCGAAGTAGTTACTTCTAACTAAACAATAACCATTCATAAAATCGTTCTCGCCGCATCAAAGCATCATAACCGCCGTAGTAGTCTTAAATTGACTGGCAGAACGTGGTCGACAAAAGCTCGCAAAAATCCCTCGTTCACATGCATTGTAACGACACCACTATAATTTGCTCAAGCGGGCTAAATTCTTGCGTTCACGTTTTCTTTCTTTGCACAGATACATTTTAATTGAATTCTTTTACTTTAAAAATACATGAAATAAAATCACATTTTTTTTATGTTGCTTTGTTTCTCAAAGGCATACTTCAAATCAAATCTACTATTTCAAAAAACTAAAAAGCTTTTTCTGCAAGAAATACCCCAAACATAACATTCTACCATTCATTTATTACCATCTTTTTTACGAAATAATACTTTTATCGTGAACGTTCAGTTAACATGCTTATGTCTTAGAAGAACATATCTATTTTATTCAGTTAAATTTAGATGGCACAGTTGGAAATACGAGAAAACCTTGTACGAATGAATGATCCCATAAAATTTTTGCCGTACATGTAGGGCCTCTTGTCGAAGCACTTCCATCAGCGATGTATCCTTATCTAAGCTCAGACTCGTTTTAAATACAAAACCATCCTAAAGATTTTATTTTGTTTTCTAGTGCAGCCCCACAATCAATTTACGTAATAAATAATTATTATTGTTTCAACAAATTTTGATGCTTACGTTTGACTATAGTCTTCAAAAACACTTTCAAACTTTCGTTTCTGCAAATTTGAGTTTGCATTCATAAAAATTCTTAGTATCAAAGTAAAGTTCATTTAATTTTCATATTGTGTATGTTTGAGCCAGATTCTGTTCAGTAACAGTGCGTAGATTTTACTTAGCTTTCGCTGATAGCATTTTTTGTGTTACCTAATTTGCGCTGCACCACATCAGAAAATTAGATCCTCTTATGCTAAATTCGAAATGATGCGCAGACGGGATTTCAAGTTGCATCCCTAAATTTTGTACCATTGCTTTTTCATCGTTGCAAAACTACCTAAAACAAGAGACTTCCGTTTTGCGTATTACATTGACGTTAATCAGCTGCTTAGATTCAATAATAGATGTCCTGTATAAAGTAAAATGCTAATATATTGTCACAAGAAATATGCAAAACTGAAATACTTTGTGTAGTAAGTTTCTCTTTCAACTAAATTCAAAACAATATGTGTAATATGAATTACAACTTTACTTTTAGGTGCAAAGGAGGCCCCCGCGCAATAATAGCTTTAACCTAATTAGAAGGAAATAATTCAAATCGTTTTTAATAATTTTTCTATCGTAACGAAATCCAAAAAGTCGAGAATTCGTTGAGGTGTATGAAAGTAATACATATTCTTTGTTTATTCCTATAATTCAAAAATGATTTCATTATACCATACCCTCTGCATTAATGGCCTTTTTAGGGAATATTTTGTTACATAAACTGTCATAGAATATAGTATCATCAAAGCGAAAAGTACTACCAAAGCCCAGTATGAAATGAAGAGAGTGATGGGGGAGAAGATTAAAACACATGCACTTCCTTTTATTTTATTCTTTCTGCTTTTCTTGACAGCTAATTTACTTTTTTATAGTTTTTCTGATTACTAAATATTGGAAAATATATTTGTTGGCAGTTACCGGAGAAGGAAGCGTTTTGCATTCACAGTGGGACGCGCATATTGTACTCTTCTACTTATTATTCTTTTCTTACATGTCTCTCTTACTTTCTTGAAATATTTTATATCTGTTTTAAGATGAGTCATGATGATAGAGCAGATACGAGCTTATAAATGCCGTAAACGAATTGCTGGAGGAGTTGAATGAGATTGAGAAAGCCTTGATACAGAGCGAGATTGACAAGTGAAGGAAGCAAGCGGAGAGGAACAGTTTTTTTATATTTTTATTGTATTCTTAAGGGACGCAATTATGAAGCCCGGGAACCTTAAATCAGCGAGTAGGATACATTTTTAAATTGAATTCCTTAAAATAATGAATTTAAGATGAATGCTTGACGTATTCAGCACGCACACAGCAGCCTTAAAATAATACGCGTCGAAAGGTCTGAAGCCTTTCGGAGGTTTTATTACTCTAATAGGCTGAACCACCCGAGTGTAACGGAATGATAATTTTATACCCAACTTCTAGAGTAATTGTTGACTGTAATTTTGCTGCTGTTGAACGTTATATTGGAAAATATTTGGTTGAGCGGCGTCAATTCAAGATGCATTTATAATTTCAGAAGAAAACAAAGAGATTACGTAGTGAAAGGTCCGAAGCCATACGGAGGTATTACACTCTAATAGATTGAACAATGCGAAGTGTCGGGACAAAGCGAAAAGGTAATTTAAATTCCGAGCTTAATTGTTATGAGTGAAATTTCGCTGCTGTTGAATGACGCACTAGAAAAATATATGGTTGAGTTGCATCGATACAAGATACATGAAAAAAGACTCTGAAAATATCTTAAGAAAAATTCCAAAATTTTTTCAAAAGAAGAGGCCCAATCATTAATATCAGTTACTAGTACAATGTTTAACACTTTGCAAGCGTATACAATTTTGAAGATCGTGAAGCTTAAAAATTCACCACTAAAATTATAAGTATCCAGATGCCCAATTACACTTTCAACATTCTTACCGAAGGCCATCTGCATTCTCATGAAATGTGATTGCTGCAATTTTCGCAAGATATGTTCATGCATCTCAAAAAATCCATCCAATGTAACGACCTCTCCCCAGAGCCAAGAATGCGAATTAACGAATGCTGAAGTAATTCGACTGTCAAAGCTTCATGCCCTGCAGCTAGGAGATCAAAAGCTTGATTCATTGCATCAGATGATATGTTAGAATCTTCTTGAAGGAATGTGTTGGTTCTGTTCACCAGCATATCAAAACTAATTTTGGTTTCATTAAATGGGATTGTTGAAATAGCTTTTTTTTGTATTGCCTTAAACAAATGCGGCTGCTCTAGCGCAGACTCGTAAGGATATTGAAATTTGAGTAGAGGAAGCAGCTTAGCAAATTCAAGTCTCGAAAGAGATATAAATTGGCACAATTTCGCTTCACAATCTTCTTTTCCTTTCTGCGAATTAAACTGGTTTAATTGGTCAACCCAAAATTGTGTGTTCTTCAAAAAGATATGCGGATGAGATGTCAAAGCGAGCTTAGCGTCCACTAACGCACCACTGTTAATTGAAGCCCGGCTAGAAAAATGCTGTAAAACTGCGTATCTACTGCTATCTGCAATCTCTTTGCAAGATATATCGCCCTGAAATGGGTAAGACTTTAAGTCTGCAATTTTTCCCTTCAAGCTAGTCTGTTGCTGCAGAAAGACTTTAAGGTAACCTAACTTCATGAGACGAATTTTGAAACGAAAAAGATAAAGCCAAGGTGCTCTGTGATACTGGCTTCGAGAGCTACTCCCATATTCAAGATGTATAGTACTCGCCAAACCCCAACTGTGAAAACCAGCATGTTCACTTAACCGACCAAAAAGTTTAACAAAATCAAGTAATGAAGGCAAGCTTTCCGCAAAATCAGCAGGTGCATGATTGTTATAGTGCTTACAGTGTAAAGTTCCAGCAGGTATGAAAGGAGGCTGCCATCTCTGCGGATACCGTGTTCCCAAAGAATAAGCATAGGTGCCATAGCGAGCAAATTGTTGTACAACGCAAAGGAAGAACCAGTAGATAATTGCTCCAAGCGATGTCTTGCAGTAGAATAACATACGTAGTCGGTAAGTTCAGAAATAAAAAGCTGGGCATCTATTTTGGGCGTGACACAAAAGCAATCAGTTTAATGGGGAATAGACTTGCCACTCACCGATGACAGAAAAAAACGAAAAGGATTTTCAACCTACACAAATGTTCAAAACCTCTTCTAACAGAGCGATTCGCCTTAATAAGCAGACTTGTCCATAAAGTTAAGCATCAATTCGTAGTCGTAGAGGAAAGTATATGCGGGCAACCATACTGGCTCACGTTCACTTACCTCAAATTGGCGATAGCATGCGCAACACCTACAGCATACCTCAACCAAGCAACAAACAGGTAATCACTGCATATGTTAAAGTAGAATTTTGAGCAACTGACCAAAAAACGGTCGTATCTGGTGATAATTCTTTCCATTCTTTTGTTTGTGAAAAAATAGAAAGTTTTAATTTGCACTTCCCGACAATTTTCTGCTGCACTTTTGGTTCAAATGGTTTTACGTAGCATTCTTGTATGACAATTTAAATAGCACAAATTGCTCACTAATAATCAAACTCGGCAACCATTTCTTTAGCTTCTTTTGACTGATGTTTCCTAGAACTGGAAGTAGCTTTGCTCGTGCTTGTTTCACACGGTAATCATTGCAATCTCCGTACATAATTTATTTCGTAAAGACATAAAATGTGTGAAGAGTTTTAAAACATGTATTTTACAAAGCAACAAAAGAGCAGCTTACTTTTCTGTTTGCATTGTTTATGCCCTAAGCTGCATCTATCAAGTGTTGGTTAAGCAATTTTTTTTGACGTATACGTAAATTCATACACTGCAGGTACGGTTCGTCGTCAGGAAACAAAGAAAATCATTGCACAACTATTCAATTCAGTCAAATGATCACTGAAATGATTTTTTGTTTGTTGTTTCTGTGAACTACAACGAAATATGTAAGAAATTTTTCTCAAGAAAGAATTAAATGTAATATAGTCCCTCCAATATATCCTGATGGAATAATTCATGTATGAATTTGTTTTTCCCCAAAAATTCGTGACCACTTTCAACAAAGTCATTAGTTAGAAAAAATGCTGTAGTGTTCCTATCTACAAAGTTATAAGCTGAAATTCTACCGTTACTTCTCATATATTTAATGTGTGAGTGTATTATTAAGGATAGAGTACACTTTGCTGAAATAATAATAATTTCAGGGAAACAATTCTAACATTAATTTGTTGAACGATTTTTACGCTTTAGCAGAAAGAATGTTGGTACAAAATCATGCTTTTGAAAATATTATGTATTTAAATCATGGGTGTTGGTAAGAATATTGCTGAGGTTACTTCTATTTTAAGTCATTCATTAGTCTAAATTGGAAATAATCTCATTAACATACAGTTTCTCGTTGCAATAATTGTATTAAACTACTATTGTAAATCGTGGGTTTGAGCCGTAAGTAAGTGCCACGTTCTTGCCAATCGATAACTCGATTCCGCCTGAGTATATCTTTCTCTGTTTGTGAATGAGTGAACTAATTAGTTAATTCGAGTCCCGCATATGTTTAACTCCGTAGCTACATATCTATAAGAAATTTGCGAATGACTATCATCATAGGAAAAACGGAACTAGGTGTAAAACGTAGGTTTGGGTCGTAAGTAGTCGTCACATTCTTGCCAATCGATAATTCGATTCCGGCTGACTATATCTTGCTCTTTTCATGAATGAGTGAACTAATTAGTTCCTGCGAGTTATATATACGTTTACTTCATACATGTCTATAAGAAAACTTGCGAATGACTATCGCAACAGACGAAAGAGAACTACGGGGGAAAAAGAAAAAGAAGGGTCGTGTATATATAAGTCAAAAGATCTCTCTCAACTTTCTACTGGCTACGAAAAAGGATTGATTAAAGAAGATATAATCTAATCTAAAATCTAGAAGAACTCCTAGTTCTTTTCTTAAATGCTTGACGAGTTGTGCAGGTGGTCTAGGTGTGTTAGGGAAAAACATGTACTACTATTATTTATGATACTATTGCCACCCGTCGCGAATGAATATCTGTGCGAGGGTCGTTGCAGTCATAACTTGATATTTATATACTTCACAATGTGGCGATGAATTCATAACATGGTAATGAAGTGTGAAAAAGGGAAAGGAATTATAAAGGGAACTAGCTCGTGTATTAATTATGCGTCAATAAATAGGATTCTAAGGCGTAATTTAATATAATAATAAAACAAATAAAATAATAAAAGCATAAAAAAAATAATACGAAATAATAACGCGTCCAGTGTCGTGATAACTCCCATGTTACACTAGGGATAAAAAAAGGAAAAAGAGGGATTGCATAAAGATAAGTTAAAATCTCTCTACTTTCTACTTGTACGAAAAGGATTTGGAAAGAAAGCATAATCTGTTTAGAAAAGTTTTATCTCCTTTTGTTTTCCCTACAAGTTCTGGGTGAGTTGTGCTGGTGGTTTGAATTGCTTTAGGTGAGTTAAGGAAGAATATGTACTACTGTTATTAATGCTACTATTGCCGCATGTCACAACGGTATATCTATGCGAAGTTGTTGTAGCCATAACTTAATATTTATATATTTCACAATGTGGCGATGAATTAATTCATAGCATGGAAATGAAGAAGGAAAACGGGGAAGAAACATTGGATGTAGAACTAGTTCAAGTTGATATACCCGGAAGATGACGCGAATCCAGAAACCTTATTGCTCGAAAGCAAACTTAAAACTAGCAAACCTCCAACAAGTTAATTTAGCAATTACTAGCGTCTAAAGTAATTTAAAAGGAAGTAGAATAGCTATCTAAGTTGTAATGAGCTCCACCAACGCTCCTTACTCGTGAAAGCCAACCGCAAATCACTAACAGAAGAAACTGGACGTTTCACACTACGACAATGATAAATAACAAGTACAGACAAAACTTGTAACCAAAAATAGCTATTCATAAATTGAAAGAAGATAAATTAACGTAGAAAACATCTAATTCGAAAGTAGAAAAAAAACTTCAATGAAAATTAATTGTAAGAATAATCAAAGTCTCTAATCAAGTAAGTAACTTCGTTGTATCTTCATAATCGTCCGTTGATGTTAACTTCTGTTGACATTTACTGTCCGTGAATGACATCACAATGCATGCATGCCCTAATGCTTTCCCCGATACATTATTTGTGCCTAAATTATCCTGGCACATCACAAGTAATTACTAATTAATAAATAGTATTCCAGGAACGTAATTTAACATAATAATAAAAGCATAGAATACGTCTAGCGTCATGATAAACTCCCGTGTTACATGTTAAATTGTCTTGGAATAAAAATCATGTAAGAACAAAGAAACTCATAGAAGCAACTCATCGATGGTGAATAATTCTTTATTAGCACTTGATCTTCTTAATTCTGTATTTTATGTGCAGACTTGCTAACATTTTTGCTTTTCTCATACTTTAAAGAAATGGTTAGCTATTGAAATGATTTAATATGTTCTCATTGTATGCATATAAAATTAATTTACGAGCTATCATTTTTATTTTCGTACAGAATACAAAACACATCTCAATTCAAATTCAGTGCACTTTTTTAGGTAACACTACTTTTGTAACACTAAGAATCATACTCTCCAGCAACTTCCTTAGATTAAAGATTCGTACTCTTAGTTAAATGATCTTGCTCTTATTCCCAACATTAACTGAATTTCAACTACGGGACAAAATGAGCTGCAAGGCATCTGCAAAAATCAACCGTTTCACTCTGGGATTATATGTCACGCACGATACTAGGTTATTCAGGTCTACTGCGGAGATCTGAGTGAGTTATGCTGATTGTGATTAACCATGTTCTGTGCTAAGCATCTAAAAGTATATTAGGATTCTGCTAGGGCCTGGGCCTCATTCAACTAAGCAAAAAAGTATTACTTTAAATTTTTCTTCGCACTGTTGGTAGCTCTATTGCAGCTCTTTTTTGATTCACAAGGACTCTTCTTTTCTTGTCTTACAATCAAATGTTGCACAAATGCATAGAGTGAGGACATCCGCTGTTGTCCTCTCACCTTGGAGCCTTTCCAGGTGGATGACAAGGCCGCCAATCCATCTTCGCTATCTTTTGAAACAAGAAACTCAATGGAGGCAGCGACGTGAAATTGCTTCCCTTCTTAGTAATCCTTTGATAGATTGTTTGAAAGCAGGTGAAATCTCCTCCTTTGCGCACCCTACGGATAGTAAACAACCGTTTTGCTTGACATGTGGTAACAGAGGTTCTTCCTATAATGTCTTAAACTCTCGCTTTGCTATGGCTTTTGCTCGTAACCCGTTGAGTATGTTGCAGGAAAAACGAACCTTTTTCATTTCATCATCGTGTGGCGTATCCAGTAACCTTGTTGTACCTCAAAGGCGCCATTCCTCTAGTGGTTTCATTCGCTCAGTCATGGAACAAGTAAAGAAGGACCTAGACAATCAACCAGAACTGCGAAAAGCCATGCAAGATTTGCGCCTTTCTGCTAGCGAGCATCGTTCATTTCGTATTCGTTTCAAGGGAAAACTTGAAGAACGACTTGCGTCTCTCCATTCATTTTTTACTATTATTAAGACTCACAGCACTCACTTTTCGGGACAACTTTCTCTCGCCATTTCTGCAATAAGGCAAAAAATTCCTCTCAGTGACTCTCATACAGAATGGGTATGTTCTTTCAATGCGGCTTGTTTAGGGATGCGTGGAGCTTTTTGCAAATGAATGTTATAATATAAAACTTATATCATAAAAGTGATAACAATTTTTTAATTAAAAAATTGCAATTTCAAATAGCATTTTATTTTCTGAGCATTTTATCATCAATGCTGTCGATTTAGTATTTTCATATGCAATTTGCAATTATTGCTTCTATGCTTCATAAGTTGAGAAGCACTTCGATTGAATATTTTCATGTTGACATCTTTTAAATTCGTATGTTTATCACAAATGCTCCAAAAGGAAACCTTGCGGTTGAATTTAAGGCATTTTTGGTGTATTGTTTGGTTTTAGACTGACTTAATTATTGTATGAAAGCTTGGTTTTATGCTTAAACATCTTTTTGTACAGATACTAACAATATATCACAAAATGATGGCTATTTCAACATTTTTGATGGAGAAATTTCATCTTGTTGTAGAGAAATTTAAAGATGAAAAAGCTGGCGAACAACGTACTGCAGAATGGCGACGTTCTCAAGCAATAAAGCGGTAAAGAATTATCGTTCGGTTAAAAAAAGAGATAAACCTCTTCAATAGTATTAAAAATAGCTGCGTATATGCCGCTGCGTGTGAATCTAATAGCTTAATTCGTTAAGGTTGTTAATTATACTATGAAAATGTTCATGCTCTGCAAATGGTGGCGTTCTGGGTTTTGCTTTACGTAGATATCATAGTAAACAAGCAGGAAAACAGGAGGATACTGTAAATGCATCATCCGGTAATCAAGCTGAGACTACTGAAGAGGCAGATTTACCTGTCGACACCGCATTAGTTCTTGCTAAGGAATCCGCTTGGGATCGTTTTGGGACCAAACTGAAGGATATGCCCTTTTTGCAGAATTTTTTTGGTTTGTTCTTGAAAGTTTTTTGTAGAGCGATGAGTGGGGATCTCAATTTTTGTACCTGTTTCTTTTTAATAGGAAAATGTGAAACACATGAATTTCTGAAGCTCTTTTGGTTCTTTTTCCTCGATTTATTGTATTATTTATTTTCCAAGGATTTTTTGATCTTTTCGAATTTTTCTGTTTTACTCTTTCTAATCAATGTTTGCTTCAGAAAATCCATTCCTTGGTAAGCTATTTGGCGAGACCGAAATTGCCGCTTCTATTCGAGAAATGAAATTGGAGGACTCCTCATTTAGGTAACATTTTAATTTTTCGAATCATCTGGTTTTATTTTAACTTTTATGGATACCATTGGTAACCATTAGCTATTTTTAATACATTTTTGCTTTAGTAAAGAATGATCATTTATGAAAAAGCTTGCTGATAGCTCTTTTCACCCTGGAAGCAAAGTTACATTCGTGTTGAGTATTTTAATATGTGCGTAAGTGGATTGAAAATGATCTATTAGTGGTATCCTTGAAATACTCATTTTTGCTCCATGGAAATGTTTGGAATGCATTTATGTTCTACATGCCACTATTATAGTTCATCTGTCATGTTTTAGGTTACCAGAGTTTATGGAAATAGTTGAAGAGGTTGTTGCTCCTCATTTAATCGATTGCTTTTTACAAGGGGACACAGATTCGCTTCGCTTGGTATATTTACTTGATTAAGCTTGTATGTGCATGTGCTCCTGTAACTTTTCGTTCAAGATTTGTATATGAGAAGGAATGCCATTTAGGTCTTTCTGAAAAAGTGTTTGAGTGAACTTAGGTGAAAATATGAGAAGTGGAGCATTTGTGGCCATTTAGTGTTTAATTTACATTCTGCGTCACTTTATCTAGACATTACTTTAAAATGTTTCAGTAATATTGATTGTCTAGCTCTGTCCTGCTCTTTATGAGTAAATCATCTTAACAAATTTTCTAGCTCTATGCTTATGTTTCGGATTCAAAAAATTTCAAATTAAAATATTTTCTGTTCCTGCTGTTCGTAGCATTGCGGGGAGGCCGCCTTTTCTGCAGCATCTTCTTCAATCAAGGAGCGTGAGCTTATGAAGGTTCAGTTAGACCCCACGGTACTGCAGCTTCGTGGAGTGGAACTAAAAGGTGTGTTTTTCAGATATTTCATTGCAAAGTCGGAGCTTGGATGCTATGAACGACAAAAATCTTTTGTTATCTTCTCAGTGTTTCGTGTGTGATGTTTCTAAATGTTAAAACAGGATTTCAGTAACATTTAAACAATTTTTCTCGTATAATTGAAGGTTTTTATATTTTTTTTGCCACGTGTAAAACAACTTTTCAGTGATCGATGAGATGGAAATTTGAATTTACATGGTTTCAATGAACGATGTTTTGTCATATTTCTAATTCTTTGTATGTGTCATATTTATTCAATTTTTGATTGTTTTACTTTCCTTCGTTATTTGATAGGTGCTCGCCGTGTTGAAGATGGAACTCCCTGGTTTATCTTCACATTTACTGCGCAACAAATTAATTGTTTGCGAGATTCGCATGGAATTGTTGTTTCTGGTATGAAAATCGAACTTTTAAGAGTGTGGATCTCCTCGTGTTACTTCTATCCGCTTCGCTGCAACAAGTGATAAATATTGTAGAAAGTGTTGAGGTCTCAGGTTGTGATTATATTTTATTCTTTCGTTGTGCGACGAATTTTCCTTTTTTTTCACGGATATACAATATTGTTTAATATAGATTCTCCTTGCTTATACTGAGATATCACATTTACCTCGCCATTTTTTCTTTATAATACCAACTTTTGGATCTGAGCAATTTAACTCGCTGCTCTAAAATTACACGTGTTAGCATAGTATCATTTTTCTTATGTTATATTCAACAATTGTAGGTGCAATCGATGATATTCGTGAAGTGGTCTACAGCATGGCGCTTACAAAGCATCCTGAGCCTGACACATTTGGTTTACATTATCCATGGATGGTAACAATTCATAATCATGTGTAGTAATTTTTATGCAAGCTAGGAATACGTCTTTGGTTTTAAATTTCTTACATCATTTTTTTTAATCATTTTATTTTAGGTGAAAGAGCTTGCAATCATTGGAAATACTGCCTGTTGGTGAAAATCTGAGGAGACAGCAATTACGTCTGTGATAGAGACAACATTGGATGTTATAGCGTTTATTGCTTTATTTTGGGAAAAAGAAAGGCTCTTTACGTTACTCGATGTCGCCGTTGTGGCGGATGTTTTTCAGTACCCCTTGTCCGTTATTGTTGTTTATCTTTTGCTGCTACTGTTGCGCATCAATGTTGATTTTGAACAGGAATCGGGTTAAATTTCCGGCGCCATCTAGAAATTTGTCTACTTTTGTAGTTTGTCTAATCGTGTTGGGAAAGAACTTGCGTTAATTGATTTTCTCAATGAGATTTATTTAGGGCGCTTACAATTTATTTCTGAATGTATGGCATTTCTATGAGTTGAATGGCATTCACACCTCCAGAGAAAGATGCCATTGAAATCGTACATGATCAATTCCTAACAGTCCGATCGTATTGATAATTTATTTCTCTACATTTAGTTATAACTTGTTTGCTATAATCGTATACCTAAATTGCTAAAATATGGTATTTGTATCAAATTTTCCGCCACTTGGAATAAATATTCATTTAGATAATGAAGTTTGCCAGTGTTGACAAATCGCAAACTGAGTTACTTAAGTCAAAGCGATAGATCTTAAGCATGGAATCTTCTTTGTCAAATGAAAGTTACTTTTCAATTGCAATGCAGTCTTCACACGTGCTAGATTAAATTAGTTTTGTGTTACCACGATTTGTGTGCTCTATTACAATAATAGTTGGCTTCTTGCCCTATAGTTCCATAGCCATCCTTCAATTTCAATTCGATACTGACTTTTCTTGGTAACGCTGATATTTTTTAGTTTCGCTTGAAATCATGATATCATGTTTGTTTCTGTTGCAAAAAGTAATCAATAATTCTGGGTGGCTTCGTTGGATTCATAGAGAAAGTGGAGTGGTAGTTCGAATTTTAGCCTTATATCTTACCAAATTTTAGAAGTTGTTCATTCAATAAGAGAACAGCAACGTGCTGATGGAGACCTACCAGGAATGTTTTTTTACCAAGTACAGCATAGCTAAAAATTTTCTACATTTTCATACGTAATCAACCGTAGTTGCAACTTCTGCTATTTCGAATGATTTTTGTTTCAGGTAAGCAAGCTTGAGTACGGTTTTTAGGTTCTAGTCTACGTTTGCCTTGAGTGAGCGGAAGCACGTCGTTATACACTGCAGATAGCATATTCTTACGCGGTTTTACTAACACGTATTTCAAACGTTTAATATGTATGAAAAAAAACAGCAGTGAAAAATTTATCGTAAATGGTGAGTCTGCATTTTCCATGAAACTCTGCCATTTTCATCCGTTAATGCTTCTTCCTCTCATTCGAAAGATCATACTCTATAGTGTCGCATGAAGGAAAGAACAATCTAAAACTACTTTAGAATGCCATACAGTTGTGAAGAGTGGATGCCAATGAATAATTAAGCCTATTCGGACTAATATTTTTATCTTGTGAAAGCAATTTTACGTTTATAAAAAGGTTTTTGAAACGGCAGTTTGCATACTTGTATGTTTCTTCTTTTGGCTACACCGCATAAATCTTTGAATGTTTCAGAGCCGGTGGTAATTATAACCACAAAAAAGATACGACAGCACTGCTTTAGAAATTTAGGTCATCCTAGAGCTTCTATTTCAAATTTGAAATTACTTTCCTGTCCCCAGTCTGTTGTATTTCAGAAATGATTTCCACGGAAAACTTTAATACTGCGCACTAATTCATTTTTTGGTAGTCGTGTCTTTGCAGCCAAGTAATTTTTATGTAGCTTTTTTTCCTAGCAATTTAAAACATCCCGTTTTTGCGGGTTTAATTCTTCCCAAAGGTTGAATAAGGTGGGCGAGAATTGAAGGCCTACACCCACTCCATCTACGGTGGCTGTATAGCAACCTAAAAGGACCTGTGATAATGAACTGCTGAAACCCTGCTCTTCTGTGGATACGCAATACGTAACCAAGTCTTCTTCTAAATGGTTCAACGCAACAAAATTTAAAGACAAAAGCTACAGCAGTTACTAATACCCTTTCACAATTTACTAAGTTTTTATCACTATCACTTAAGGAAATTTCAGTTGTGTTCCAGGTTTTATATAATTTTCCAAAAAACTAATATGTTGATAAATGCTCCTATATAGTTGGATTTGGTGGATTAGCTTTAACATCGTTAGAGTTTGTACTCAAGCATAGGATATAATGCAAACTAATTTTTTTTCTATGGGATACTATTAATTTATAGGATCTAGTCAATATAACATATTCATTCTGCCAGGATATTAGTGATTTGTTTTCCTCTCTGTATTCAGATGCATACGTATTACTTTGTTCTTAGGAGTTTATTCTTGAGTAGATTAGAAAATTTTTTTATATGTATATAGAACTATAGTATCACCCGGAAACAGTATTTACAGTTGTCGTTTGAGGCTTGATGCCACTAAGTTTAAGTGCAATTTACGTTCGTGAATAAACTGCCTCAATGCGCCTTTCCTTATTTTCTTAGAACTGAAATGGACTAGCTGGAATACACCTCATCATGACACGACACATGCTAATTCAAGCTGTTTCGAAAGACTACTGTTTTCCAATAACGAATTTCCAAAAACCATTTTTACTTTTTTCATATTCATCTATGCAATTTTATTTTGTCATCTAATTTGTAACTCATTTGAAACATCTCTTGCGTAACTCATTATAGCGAAACCCGATTCCTAGCTTATTAAAAATATGACGATAAGAATTTCGATTGTCAGTATATCTTTGTTCTTTGTGGACCCTTTTTGAATACTTTGTACATGCACACGTAAGACCAATAAGCCCGGCAAAAGTTTCTTATAAGATTTGAGAAAATAATGTTGACTTTAAGTGTTGAGCTTAAGCAGAATTATTTTTGTTTCCGTTAATGAAAATATGCAATTTTGTATACTCCTACTGCATACTTATCTTAATAGCTGTTTTATGCATTCTTCCAGGGTGATATTTGAATTTGAATTGAGGAACATTGGATTACGTCTAAAACTATATATTGTTTGTCTCATTCTTCGAATTTCTAAATTCTTGATTCTTTTTCTTGAATATTTAAAAAGGAAATTTTATGTTCCTTTGCGGAAATATAACTTTCTCAATTTTTCTTTCGATTCAACTTCAGAAATACATATTTCCGTTATATATTTTTTAAATTAACGTTGCAAATACTATTTAAAATATAGCAATGTACTACGAGCAAAATTAATAGCTAGTGTCAATTTGAAGAATTGAGTCAAGATGTTAAGCGGCAATTATGAAATTTATTAAGTGAAAATTTTATTTGAAAAGGGCACCGTGATTTCCACATACTTAAATCACTACTGATATTTATGTAAGAAGCCGCTACATTTCAGCACTTATATATTTTCATAATTATTAACTTGTTTATCTTCTATAGGCGAAAATGCTTATCTATGAAAGGTTTCATTGGTTTTTCAATTAATAATAGTCTCTTAAGCACAACTCAGTCTTCCATATGGTTATTTCTGGATACTCTGTAGTATTGCTTACATGAGATATAATTGAAATAGGGACAGAACAAACCGTATGTTAGAGGTTTGAAAATATCTAAACTCTACCTAAAATCAGCAAGCATTCATAAAATTACATTTCTTCAAAGAAATTCCTTTTTTGCATTTTGTGACTTACGCTGCTAACTCTCAATGCATACTAACTCAAATTCACTTTCTTCTCCTAATTTAAATCGTACGGGAATTTCAGAAAATAAACAACTGTCAACGTTGCTTATATTAAAATTAAATGGATTACTTGTTTCAGATAGCACAAAGTGCATATTCGATTACTCTAGCCAAAAAATAACTCCATGCTATAATTTTTGACCTGGGTAACATAATAAACCGTTGAAAACAGATTCAATACTTCACTCATATTTCCTGCTTAAGGGAATGAGAAAACATAATTCAATCTTTCTCTTTTTATTCTTCTCCACAAGGATTAAAATAAGTTCTTCTCGCATTGGATAAAGTAAAGAAAAACGGCATTATGTTTGCGATTTTACAGTAGCTCGCCCAATTTGTATCTTCATCACAATGTCATTGCAAGGAATTTTGGAGTGTTGACTTATCCAAATCCAAAAATTTAGCTTTGTAAATAAAAAATATATTAGAGCAATATGAACCTGAATGGGTAAAAATTTGTATTTATAATAAGTTTTAGTGAGAAAGTTCGAGCGCTTTCTATGTTATCGCTGTAAAAGTTATTGTGCTAGTCAAAAAATAGTTTGCTTCTGAAAGAAATGTTGCGTATTGATTGGAGAAATCTGACTTTTTGTCAACATTTCTTTTTAAACGCATACGTTGAATAAAATATAACAATTTTCTGGTAACATAAATTTTCTAAGTAACCTTTAAATTGAACGCTTTATGGCTGCGAATTCAATATGTGGAAGCGCAATTAAATCAATAAATGCTGCTTGAGCACGTAATTCCATTGCCACAGTAAATCCGAGGAAATTTTTTTTTCCGAAATGAAATGAAACCTGTGAGTGATACCAAAAAAGTTTTGCCAAGGAACCCACTATCTTTCCCTCGGATTAAATTGTTAGTTACTCTTGTAGACAATTTCTATCAAGAAAACCAGCCATCTAGTCTCCTAAGCAATGCAGACACCAGGAAATGTGGCATGTTTTGATTACTACTGTACTAATTCACCGTTCTAAACCCACTTGCAAACTGCTAGAAAAGTATATTTCTTTGTAATTATTATCCTTTTATTTTCATAATTATGGGTAGGAGGCACTCTGCTGGGATTTCTGTCAGTATGTGAGAGTGCATTCTCTCTCTTTACCCTTTCCATTTTCATTTCGTTTTTCTTGTGAAATGAATATGCACAAAGACTTACTTTTTTATGAACTCTGCACGATTGGGTTTCATTGTATCAACTCTGTTTCCTTTTGGAGAAATTACCGCTACATCTTTCTCGGTAAGAGAATTTGTGTTTCTGACCGTATTAAAGTTGGTTGCCGGATCCATGATTTTTTACTTCCATTTTTTTAAGTGTACAGTCTTGGTAAAGGTGAAGCAGCTCCTTTAAATCATTTTCTTCAATCAGGTTCTGATAATGCTACTCGCTGTTAACACCTCTTCCAATGTGCGATGTTCGTGAGCACTATCAGGCAAGCCATGTGCTATTTCATGCGGCGGGTTATCTTTGCATTAAATGTTGATTTCTAAAACTAAGTTTGGAAGTAATGGTTTGTTACTTTTGATAAATTGTCAACCTTCATTTTTTCTCCACTTCCTTGGGTTGTTTTGATTTCAGTTGTTTAGACAAAGCGTGAGTAACATATACGTTTCGATATGTTAAAATATAAATGTATACGGCTCAGCGAACCATGCAAACTTTCTCATTTGTACTTTTCTGAGACTTTTCAAAAATGGATGCTTATAGCATATGATGTTTTTTTACAGCAAATAAATTAAAGAAAGAGTACATTCATTCCATTGGTTGAGCTGAATTGGCTGTGGATGGATATTTAAAAAAAGGATTGTCATTTTTACAGCGCTTCCTTTTAGTGCTATCATGGTAGATCAAGCATCAAAGACTGATGGTATGTTCGTTGTATGATGCATTTACTACAAAGCGACATACTCTAAATAAAAAAATAATGTAAGAGAGCAGCATAAGATAGAATCTAAAGTGACCAAACTATAGAAACTCAACGAATAAAAAATTGGATCGGTATAGAAAAATTAAATTTTCCTTCTTTGGAATGTATTTCACAGTTCAAAACTGACGTATTTTCTGTTTCTTTTTCTCTTGTTGTGCCTATGTATGTCGTTATGGATAGAGAACAACTGAAATTGCATTTGTAACTTTTTTGTTCAGTCTTTTTATAGGTGTGTTCTTTTAACGATTGGTGTTGTTTTTATATTTATTTTTGCACAAGGTGCAGCCTTACATTTTCTCCTTGTATGAATGCTCTTATTTTATTCATGTGTAGTGTTTTGGAGTTATGTCTTCAATACAATTTAAACTCCTTTTGCATTAATTTTTTGTGAATAACTTAGAAATATTATTTTTTAGTTGCAAACTTCAGCATCATCGTTTTAATTTTATACATTACGTCATAGGCACTACTACGTCTATGGAGCCCCTCAAGAAAAAGAAGAAGAAGAAACCTCGGCGTAGTTCGCATCGCTTTGAGCATCGGCTAAACCAATCTTCACGTCAGAGAAAGTTGGAACAATCTTTGCTTCATGCAGCCAAAATTGCTCAGTTTGATGAGCTCCAAGCCCTTCATTCCATCTATCCACCTGTTACCATTTTGCAGAGAGGGTAAAATTTAGAAACCTTTATTTTTTAACTAAAGATTGGCAGAGATATGTCTACAAAAAGATTAAAAAAAACGAAAACGAGAACGAAATATAGGCTAAGTTACTATCTTAATCAATACTAGTAAATTTTTTTATTTCTATCGATATACAAGCATAAGGATACATTCTAATGAGAACTTTTCAATGCCTTGATTCTCATGCGATATGCACTCGCCTCGATGCATTTTCTTTTCACAAAATTTGTGTTTTTACATACTTTGTAACTACTTTATGACATGGAAAGAATGCAAAAAAATTTTATGTGGAGTAATATGTATAGCCATCTCTCTGAATATACATTTATTTTATTATTGTTTTTACGTTATGAAGAAGCATGTGGTTTATCCTAGTAGTTCATGGCTAAAGTTGTTTTTTTAAGGAGCAGAATTATGTTTTTGCTTAAATTTTATTTATAACCCTGCAATAATGGTATCTCCTTTATAATCGTATTTTTTTGTGTTACTTTTTTTATCGACTGATTGTTTTTTTAATTTTAGATATTTCTTAAAATTTTTTAAAAATTTTCTCTCAATTTTTACTTTCTTTGCAAAAATGTGGCTGTTACTGCTGTTTTTGCACCCCATTGCTATTTTTTTCCCCTCTATTTTTTATTTCAAAAATTGTTTTTCAGGAGAGTTTGAGAAGCTTTTCTTTGCTCATTTCATTCTTCTCTCTCTTTTTTGGTTTATAAAATTCTATATTGCAGCCATTTCAGTGAAGACCTTATAAAAGATACATTTACAGTGCTAGAAGAGAACAGGAGCTTAGATTGTTCTTATTTTTCACATTTAAAAAAAACTTTCTTCTTTTCTGAAGTTTTAGAAGAGTGGACAGACGATACATCCATTCGATTTTTCTTCACCGTCACGTCTGCGTTTGATATTGAAACATCTGTAATTTTTGAAGTTACTTTTCCTCCTCTGTAAGTGTGGTAGGATAGTTTCAATTTTACTTTTGACGTATCAAATGTGTATGCTTTTATAAGGAAAAAAATTGTTAGTTTCTATAAAAATTTAATATACTAATCAAAATGTGGAATTAGGGATCCTCTAGGTTTTAATCTTTTAAAAAAAGGAGAAAGAATAGCTTTAATTTTTTTTAATTCATATTTAAAAAAAAAAAGAGTGAAAATTTAGAGGAGAACGTAGTCCTAAACTGCTCTGATGAAACTCAAGGCGAGAAAAGTATAGAAATGATGAGAAAAATTCATGGGAAGAAGCGGATTCTTATTTATTAAAACAAAAAAACAATACATTTATTTAAAAAAAAAATACTATTTATTCTTCTTATCTCTTTGGATAATGCGTTGTTTGTATGCTTTCTATTTTATGATAGCGATGATAAATATTTTGCTTTGCATAAACGTGTTTTGTATGCTTTGTACTACTATAGTTTATATGTTATTTTCTATAATCTATGTTTTCATTACTAAATTTTTTTTATTTTTGTTGAAAGAAATTTTCTGTTTATTCTTTTCAGGTATCCTTTTACACCTCCTCATCTTATCCTATATTCTGCAATAGAATTCCCTCTCCCTCTTGTTAAAACAATGCAAGCAGAACTAAAGATGCTTTGTGAAAATTCTAAGTATGTTCTCGTTATTTATTCTTCTCTTCATCTTCTCTTTTTCCTGTTTTCTTGCTCTTTAATCTTTCTCCGCTTCCCACTTTGTCTCCTTTTTCTTCATTCTTCATTTCTCTTAATGTTTACATGAAACTATTTTACACAATGTGTGTGGTTGGAGAAAAGCTGTGTTTTCCAATGAAATAGAGTATATAAAATAAACGAATTTTTTAAAACGGTTTATTTACATTTGAGATGCAGTTTATTTAAAAAATAAAAATATATAGAGGAAATAAAAAATAAAGAATTTTTGTACAAATATTATGAATTTCAAGTAAGTTCTAATGGAATTTTACTTTTTTGTCTTATTCTTTCTTTTTATTTTTTTTTTTTAATATAAAAAAATAGATTCTTTTCTTATCATGTAAAAATAATATTCAACTTTTGTATTAACTTTTTATATTCATAAAAGTGCATTTTTCTTTTCTTTTTCTCTTCTTTTATTTACAGTACTGTTTGGTTATATGAAGCTACTACACATATTTTGGATCATTTATATACTTTGCAACATGAGGTAAAAATGTAGATAATATTTTCATTTTTAAAAAGATTTTTTTTTATAATAATTTGCATGTTTAGTTTTGATGCATGGGTTCTGTAATTTCTGTTAGCAAAATTATTAATATTTTTTGATAGTTTATGTTTTTATTAAGGTTTCTTAATATTTATGTTTTTTTTGTGATTCACTAGTTTACACCTACACAAGGAAGATGGGGGAGAAGAAGGGTTGGGGAGAAGAAGGGTTGGGGAGAAGAAGGGTTGGGGAGAGAAGAAGAAGGGGAAGAGAAAGAGAGGGATGAAGAAGAGGGGGAAGAGAAAGAGGGAAGAAGAAGAGGGGAAGAAGAAGGGTTGGGGGGAGAAGAAGAGGGGGAAGAGAAATAAGGGGAAGAGAAATCGGGGGAAGAAGAAGAGGGGGAGAAGAAGGGTTAGGGAGAGAAGTAAAGGATAAACGGAAAAGAAAGAAGGGAAAGATGAAGAGGAAGAAGAAGCCCAGAGAAGGAAATAAGATATAAAAGAAAGAAAAACAATGATGTAAAAAATAGCAAAAAAAAGATAAAAATTAAAAAAGAAAATGTTTTTATATGCGTATATTTTTTTGATTATAGAATGAACAATCTGATTTTCTTTTCAAAGAAGAATCTTCTCATGATTTCACAACGTAAGAGTATTTACATAGAAATACATTTAAGCATAACAATTTTATGAAGTAGAAATTTTTATTTTTATGCAAACCTGAAAAAGAATTATAAAAAAATGAGAAAATAGATGGTGACTTGTAAATATAAAAAGGAAAGAAATTTATTTTTCAATATTCTTTTTATAATACGCTTAAATCTTGGATTTTTTTTTAAGTATGTACACAGAATGATAGTTTTTTATGAAACAATAGGAATAAAACTTTATGGAAATTTTCTTGTTTGTAATGCTTTACGCTTTGCAAAATTTTTTTGTTTTATATTTTGGCATTCTCTCTTTTATCATTTTCTTCTTCTATTTCATCTCTCTATATAAGCTTTTGGTAAGAAACTCTCTCTTTCAATTCTTTTGCTTTTTTCAGGTTGGCTTCTAATAATAGATTAGGTCCTCCTTCTGAACTCATTGAACCTCCTCCTGCGATGGATTCCATCAGAAATATTTTATCTTTTCAAGCTGCTGTTAAAGCTCGGATGCGTTCTAAACCTCATTCTGAAGGAGAAGAAGAAGGAGGTTCTCTGAGGTTATTTTTAATAAAATTTCTACTTATTCTTGTTTACTATTTTTAATGCTATTTTTGCATTAAAAATTTATAATGCGTTGTCTTTTTTATCTCTCCATCACTCTCTCTCCCTCATATCTCTCTCTCTTTCTCTCCTTCCCCCCCCCTCTCTCTCTCTCCTTCCCCC
>JADAQX010001208.1:0-11397 GCA_015476325.1 Cardiosporidium cionae
ACATACACTGTGCGCGTTGTATTTTTTTTTTTTTGTCTTTTCTTTTATGAATGTGTGAGTTTGAGATGAAAACTTTACTTTTTTATAATGTAAGTTGCTTGCACGATTTGTCAACTTAAAACAAGAAGAAACATCGGTTTGTATTTTTTTTTCATAAATTTCTAGTAACTCCCTACATAGACAAGAATCATGTGCCCAAAAGAAAATTTTCTTTGCCCACTCTCTGTAAATTTTTCATTGAAAATTTGTTTTCTTTAGCCTTCAATAATAGTCGATTCTGGATATCCACTAGAATGTGTTTTTTTGGAGTTTATGAAAACAGTTGCTATTTTAAAAGCTAGGATCTTGTTCTCTTTTTTCTATCAATTTTTTTGTATTTTCTACAATATATACGAACATTTTACAGCATGTATATTCTATTTTAAAACTAAAGACACATGTGTGTAACATTTTAGTACATTAAGGAAGATGGATTTGAAGCATATAGTTTGTACTAAAAACTGATTTGAATAGATTTTCCTGTAAAACCTTTTAAGCGGTCTTTATTTCTCTTGGTCACCTTCTACCTTCTTATAACATAGCTCTCTCTCTCTTTTTTTTTGTGTGTGCACATTTTTTCATCACATTCTTCTCATACACCTTCTATCTCCTCTCACTATAGTTTTCTGTTTTTTTATACGTTCTTTCTAACTAGAGTTTCTTTACTTCTTTTCTTCTTTGCAATACGCATACGTTTTTCTTTTTAGAAATAAAGTATACTTTTTTTTTTAATTTTTGTTATCATTTTATTTTTTACTTTTTTAGAATTAGAGTATACTTTTTTATTATATTTTTTTTTACTTTTTTGGAATTAGAGTATACTTTTTTTTAATAGTTTGTTATCAAATTTTTTTACTTTTTAGTATTGCAGCTTACATCAGCCTCGCTACTTCTCAATTTGGAAGCAATATCTACGCTATTAATACTCTTCAAGATACGTTGGGTTCTGCTTTAAGTCTTTTCTCTACTATTTTATGTGGTCACCTTTCTCAGCCTGACAGACAGGGCCGACGTTGTGTGCTTCTCTTCTTAGCTATTTTTTCTACCGTTCCTATGGCTGTGGGAGCATTTACTAAGGATGCTTCTTTGTATTTTATTTCACGGTAAAATAGTACTACAGAGTGTTAAAATAGCATCAAAAGAAGAAGATGCATCCTTTTCTTCATCAATTGCATTGGGATCTACATTTTTATGCAGGCGCTCATAAATACATTTACTTGAGAGAAAAGTGATTTTCTATTATTTTATAAGGAATTTAGAAGGAGATGTGTGCAGGAAAAGATTAGTTTTTATTACTTCTGAATTGCATAAAGAAGAGACACATTCTTTGTAGAATTTAAAACGAGTTAACTCTATTTTCTAGGGTATAACTAGAATGGATTGGAGAATACTATGTCTATAGACGTTTCTATGCGTCTTTCTATTTTATTTGTTCGTACTATTTTATATCGTTTTTTCTTTTTTCTTCTCTTTAGGTTTCATGTTTAATGTATTCTCAGAATTTTTATTAATAAATTTAAAATTCGATTTTTTTAGTATATATCTTCTATGGTTTTGTCTACTTGTTTTTCTTTTTCTTAAAAGTATTTTTGTATTCATTTTTTTGCAGCGTATTCATTGCTTCTGTAGGAGCAAAAACTCTAACAGGTTCCTTTGTGGTGAGGAAACATAGATTAAAACTGTATAGTTTCTCCTTAATAATTTAAATAGAAATACTAATTAAATGACTCTTTTTTTTTAACTCTGTTTTTTTTTCTGATTAGTTTGATCCTTTCTTGTTTTCTATCTTGTTTTATCTTTTCTTTTCATTTTTTTCATTGTCTTTTATTTTATTTCATTTGTTTTCTTCTCCTTTGATTCTTTTTCTTTTCTCTTCCTCTTCTTTGCTTCTTTTTTCTTCTTTTTCAATTCCTTCTCTCTTTTTTCTTTCTCTTATGCTTTCTTCTTTTTTTGTAGCAACCTCTTCTCATACGAAAGTTTCAATCCAATTGATGTACTTTTGAGATAGCTGATAGAAAGAAAAACGTTTTGTTTCAAGAAATCTATGCAAAAAGAATATTTTGAAAATTATTCACTGTAAAGAGAAGGAATGAAAACTATTTCAAGAGAAATTGAAAGGGCATGTGAAACTTTCTTTCATTTTTTTTATAATTTTTGACTACGTAACTTTAATATGAAGAATGTGCAAATAAATTTTTGGGGTAAAAATGCGAAAATTGAATACACTTTCTTTGTAATGGTGAAATATTACTATTAAAATATTTCTTTAAAATTCAGTTTGGATTCAATAATTATAGAGTTTTATGGTTTATAGTCGTAGGGAAGTTTTTATGTATTATTTTTCTTAACGCTTCTACATCAATGGATATATGAGAATGAATTGCACTTAGTTCAACACAGAATTTATGGATAGAACTCTATAGTATGTGTTTATCCTCTGTTTTTAGGTTCTCTCAGCATGGATAACAGGTGAACACTTAGGATTTTGCAAAAAGCATTTCATTTGATTTCTCTTCTTTTTTTTTTTAAATTGAGAATTTCATTCCTAAGAAATGCGAATAGCAAAGTTGGTATACCCCAAAGAATTTTATTTTCTTTCGAAAGAATCATTTTTGCAGTCTTGTGTTTTTTAATTAGTGCATCTTCAAGCTTCTCCTTTTTTTATTCTCATCCACTTTACTTTGTTCTAAAGTGCTATCATTCTCTTTAAAATTTTCTTTTATTCGCTTTATATATTTTTTTTAATGTTTTTACTCTTTTATTTTTTTTATTTGTTCTCTTCCATCGCACAGTACTTTCTCAACATAGTGATTTCTCTTTCATCTCATCACAGTTTTTTATTATTTTCTTTTATTTCTCTCTGCTCTTCATATCTTTCCGTGTGATCCTCCTCTCTTAACACTCTTTACCCCATTTTTCTCTCAATCTCCTCTCAGTTTACTCCCTCTCCGTTTAATTTCTCTATTTTTTTTTTTTTGATCAATGAAAATTTTTATTTCCCCTCTTTTTAAGTGTGCTGATTATTCACTCATTTACGAAATTTCTCTAATTTTTTTTTTTATAGATTGGGCAACGGACGTTCAGAAAGTTCAATGGTAAGGAAAAATATAAAGCATTTATAGTTTTCCATAAAATGAAAAAAGCAAAACAAAAAAAATAAAACAGAATACTAAATATATGTATTTCTTTTTTTTCTTCCTTTTTTGCAGTTTTTCTTTGATATATGCGGCAATTAGTAGTTCATTTTTAGTAGGTATGTGAGTATGTATTGCAAGTTATTCCATAAATTTGTTTTTATAACTGCTTCTTCTCTATAGTTTCTTTATAATGGTATTAATGACATCTTTTTTTAAAATTGGATTACTCTTGAATTTTAGAGTTTTAAAAAATTTTTAAGTTTTTGTGCTTATATGGGAGGTAACATTTTCTTTTTTTTATACTTTGTGTAAATCTTTTTCTTCTTTTCTATTTTTTTTTGCCTCTCAATTTCTCTTAACGCCTCTCCGTTTTTGTTTTTTATAACCAAAAAAAAATTTTTTTTCGGGTTGCATTTTTTGGTCTCTGTATGAGATGCAAATTTGCTTGGTGTTTTCGTTCTATTATTTTTCTCTCTCTTCTCACTCTGTATGTCCAATTTCTTTCTAATTGTTTTTAATAGTATGTACTTTTTTCTATCTAAGAATACCTCTTTAAGTGCCATTCTTTCTTTTTTTCTTCAGGGAGCTTACTAGGCGGGATTATTCTTCGCTATTTAGAAAATCCACAGTTTTTAATGCATTTTGGCTTAATTTTGAAACTTTTTCATCCACTTCTTCTTCTATTTCTTCCCGCTATTCCTGTACCCTATGCTAGCACTTTGCCACTGCATCTTCCCCTCTCCCACTCTTTGCCTTATCCCCCTGAACAGACACTCCCTTCATCCTGTCTTGAAACGCACTCGATGGAGGCCACTCATGACGGTGGTGGCCATTTCTCCAAGGAATCGCCCACAGATTTACACTTCAAGCAATCGGTTTGCCCATCTCCCTCCACGGAGGCACTCTCTCCCTCCGCTATGCCTTCGTTCTCTCCCCCTTGGGATATCTCCCAAGCCGCCTCCTTACCTTTCTCAATTGCTCCTCCTTCTCCTTCTCTAGCATTGATGGATCTAAGACGACGTTTTTCATCTCATCCCTCTCTTTTCACGCTTCATGAGGCTTCTCAGAAGCAACCCTTGCCTCCTTCTATCGATACAGAATTTTTACATAAAGAGAATAGTACTAGTGCCTCACAGAAGAAAGAGTGTAGCATTTCTCGACCTAATTCTCACCCTCTTCCCTTATCTACTTCAAACGGAGAATCCTTTTTGCCCCCATCTCCTTCCTCCTTAATTGAAGAGAAGAGTCGCACACGTGCACACTCTTTCTCCCACTCTAAGGAGGAAATTTCTTCTCAACACACACCGATAGCCGATCTTCCTCGTGCTATTTATGTACCCCCTATTTCCTACAGTGAGGATCTTTCTGAAATACTTGTACTCCGTCATTCCTCTCCTTCGTCTCATTCTGAGACCCATCGCTCTCTACGCCTTAGTTCGCTGTTCCCCTCTCTAAATGAACAAAATGTAAGGAGATCCACCGAGACGGATGCATCCATTCCCCTCTTAAAACCATACAGTGAGGTTCTCTCCAACCTTACCTCATCGCATTTGCTAAAGAAGAGATACCCATCCACTCTGTCAGATACTGCAACCTCGGCTATGCTTTCTTCTCATACATTCCCTCCAGAAAACGTCAAAACACACTCATCTTGCTACGCCCGCTGCGTGCATTTTATTTCTGCTGTTTTCAAGGGGATATACTCGGCATTTCTTGCAATTCACAAGCATTTCCTTGAATTAAAAGTTTGTTTTTATTATCTCCTTTATAACTTCCCACTTCTCCTCCTCACTGCTTGTTTTCATACTGCCTTTAATGCGGCCATGCAAAGCATTGTGCTCACGTATGTTAAAGCAGAACTTCATTTTCAAGATTATGAGTTATGTTTTCTTATGTCTATCGTTGGCCTCTCCGGTATTCTTTTTCAGGTGAGTGGTTTTTATTCTGGAGAGCTCCTGTAGATTTACAAATGGAAGAATAGAATTTGCAAGAAGATTGGGAAAGGGCAAATTGTGCTTGAGAAAGGGCAAATTGTGCTTGAGAAAGGGAGAAAATAGTGGGTGGTGGATACGCTTTGTGCGGGAGATTATTACCTTGCGTGAACGATTGGCTGCGAGGAATCTAAGCATTTCTCTTTTGGATGCTTCTTCTTCCATCTATTTCTCTGTAAAAGATTCTAATTTTTGTTACTTCATTTTAACAAAAGCAAACTATTTTTTCTCAGTACATACTCAGCAAAATTTGCCATTTCATTTAGATTTTCGGCTTTATCGTAGTAGCTGTAACTTTTTCGTTGATTTTAGTTTATCCTACTCTGTTATATCTCAAGATTTTTTCTTAGGAAATAGTTTCTTTGAAAAAGCAGGGTTTTGTCATTTCTACTTTTGATGGTTTTGTTTAAACGCTCTGTCTCTGGTATTTCTCAGCGGTAATTTGGACGATTTCTACATCGTTTTTATTTTGACCTTTAGATTTTTCTCCTTCCCGTTATGTTAAGATTTTTTTCTCCACTTGGACTTGTCCTGTTGGCCAGTTTATCAAATATCATTTATGCTGGAATCTACGTTATTGGGTACAACGTTTTCATAACCTGAAAATAGAATATATTTCTTTTGATAAATTTTTGACGAGAGGGTGTATAATGCTACATTGCAGTAAGAACTGTAGAATAGGGCTTTCTGGGTTTAAAATAATTGGATAAATGGACTCTACCAGTAGTACAAATAGGTGTGTAGTAGGAGTACAGAGGCAATAAAGTGTAATGCTACAGAAGAGTTCGACAAAGTGAAGCATGCTTCTGTAGAAAGCTGTCAAGTTTTTTGGATTCTCTTATGGGAAAAAGTTTTTCTACAGCAAAGTACGTATTCGATTTTAATTTGCTCTAATGCATGATATAATAATGCATGCTGTACTGGAGGATATGCGCAGCACGAGGGAGTCCATTAATGTTTTAGTGAGCAGTTATTGTAAAACATGCTTACTTTTGTTAAAGCAACTCGTTATCTTCGTTTTGGTAACATTTCTTTTCTTTTTTTATTTTATCTACATGCGAAATGGAATATATACATTTCTTAACGTTTCTCCGTTATCTATTTTTTTCCAGAAAGACACCGATAATGATACTTTGTGCTTGCATCTTTGGTAGCTTTGCTTCTTTATCGCGAGGTTCGTTTTCATTTGGCATTAAAAGAAAAATTAAGTTCAGACAAAGATTAAATATAAAAAATTTGGTCACAGCAAGGCATAAACGCCGCTTTGGGTCGTTTGGTGTATTTTTAAATGCACTTAAATTAGGGAAACATTATTGTTGAAGGATTGCAGCAAGGGTTGCAGTTACTCTGCACTATGGAACTCATAGTGCTTAGCTCATTCTTTGTTTTTTCTTTTTTTATAAGCTTCTGTTCATTCATTTGGTACTGAGTTACCCCACTGTTTCGTTTGAATTACCAATATTTCTCTTTCTTCCTTCTTTGAGCAGCAGAATTTTAATGTTTCACATATGTTTTTGGTGTGGCGGTTCTTGAGCCTGTGCCTTTTGTTTAAAGAATGCTCTTGTAGGAAGATATTCCAAGAAATGAAATTTTGCATTAACCTAGTCGTATGGAATTATTCCTGTATATCTGGTATTTGCAGGATGTTTCCCCGCTCTCATTAGCAAAACACAGAATGAAGTCATGGATTTTGAGATTGAGAGGAATCAGGGTCTTATTCATGGAGGCTTCAATTCTATACGCCTTATATCAAAATCCTTTGGATCCGTTTTTATTGCCGCTATGTGTCATTGCTATCGGCGTTTTCCTTCTCCCCTGCGATTTCCTTCAGTGGGATTTCTATTTCTATCAATGTCAATGTGCATCTGTGCTCTACTTTGTATCGCAATGATTAGTAACACTCACGTTCATAAAAAATCCCCTAAATGCGCTTAAAGTGCAAATAATACATAATTGATGTAAAATTAAGTTTTGTAATAATAGACTTATTGTGGAGCAATTCTCAATATTTTGCTTTGGGAATTAAAACAAAATATATAGGATAAACAGCTCATGTTTGGAAAAAAATAGTTAGTTCGCTCGGCTTTGCTGGTACATATTGATCTTTCCCATAGTTTACATTTATTTAAGCATTTCTCTAATGCGCTGCTTCAGTTTGGTGGCAGTAGTAACCACGGTACCTGAATTTGTTAAGATCGATTGAATGAGTTCCAAGCGTTTCTATTGGAGTCTTGTACTTGAAATAGTTGATAAGGCTACAGTATGATGACTTGAGCTTTTTCAAAAGCTCAAGTAATGCTTTCACGCAATCTGTTACTCCTTTATGTAGTTTTTAAGTTTATGTAAACATTAGTCGTTTCGTTTATTTTTTGAAGCCGTTTAGCGCATAGGTGCTTCTAATTTAGAATGGACACCAAAGATGCTAAATTTGTTTTTAAAGTGCTAATAGTTCAAGCAACTTAAATCGCAATAAGAATTTGTTTGTATATACGCTTAAAGATTTGGAAAACTGGACTCTTTAATGAGCAAAGGGATGAACTTTTATTACTATGTTGTGTTAAGCTTCTCTCACAATTGCGTGTGAGGCACTACGATGAGCAAATTCCTAGGTTAGCAAAAATTGAATAGTTACAATGAATACGAACGGTTACAGTATATCCAATGTCACTCGAAAAATAAAAAATGCCAAAAGAAGAGTATATATTCGCGTAATTCCATACATAAAATTTGAGACATTTCTCTACTTCTTGAGACATTTCTTTACTTCAATAATTTAGCAGACAACTGCGAAGAAGTGCATTGAAGGCGAACAGTTTGGCTTTTAGTACAAATTGAGAATAACTAATACAGTCTACCAAGTCAAACTACAAAGAATTTTTATTTTTATATTGATTTGAAGAAAAATAATACGAAAGTTGAAAGTATTTCAATCATTATAAGTTTTCGTAACGAAACTCACGGTTAATGTTGTTTAAGTTAAAAATTGGTTGCGGCACCATGCAGGAAGGACTGTTTTCAAAATGGCGCGACGAAGATAACGCACTCACTCCATGGAACCAGCACTCGATTGAATTCATCCATAATGCAATATTGCTGTACGTTAATTTTAGGCCCTAGCTGAGTATTAGAACAGTTAACGAGTCAATTAGAATGTTTCTAAATTGCGTAAAAGTACATGTGTTACTAGTAGGAATTTCCAATAATCCCTTGCGAATAGCTCTACTCCTACAGTAGGTAGCCGTCGTCTCACAAAAACCGCATAGTATCCATCTCCTTGATATGAATAGTTTGTGTATTGCAGATCCTTCGTTCCAGTATATACAAAGAAAGAAAATTGCTCTTAAGTAAACGTTTTTTGATAAATTGGCAAAATTCTCTTCTCTGCATCTTCCAAGCAGCGTTACTTTCTTAACGTTTTCATTCGTTGATGTATATTTGCTTGTCAAACGCATTTCCGCATTAATTTATTTGCAAGTTTCTTTGTCAAGAAAACCCTCTTTATCTCTATCTAGTGCATGATCTTTATCGCATTCCTGTAATCCTAACCCATCGGAGAACGTGGTGCTTAAGCGTTATTAATTTATACACATCTTGTATTTTTGTATATTGAATAAACTGGAATGAATTCTTGCTTCAAAGCTCCTTCTCGAGATGATGAAGCGCTCACAGCATCGCCCCCTGTCGTTCCTCTGCAGGGATCTCTGTATGAAAATGTTCCCAAGGTTCCTAAATTTAAGATAATACAGAATTATCTGTTAAAAGGGGTTATATCCAGAGGTTAGCTGAATCTGAGGAGAAATATGAAGGGGTTTTCTTTTAATCTAGGAAAAATAGGCAGAGTAAGAAGCAAGGATGGCAACTTTCAGTGAAAACGAATTTTAATCGGGTGCTATTTTCTTCCATAAAATACCTCTACAAAGTTAATGCTTTGCCTGTTGAATGAAAGCAAGCGTCAAAAGTATCCGTTTCTCAGCAAAACTCGACATCCATGTTTCTGTTAGTTATGAGGGATGTACGTACACGCATCCCCCTATTCTCATTTTAGTGTGTCTACTCTCTCTTTTCGAGTGATTGTTTTAATAAGAAGCTAAGCTTTTACCTACCCATTCTCTGCATGCGTTGCCAAAAGGAAAAGCACTACATCTTCCTCAAAATAGTAGCACAATTCTCACACATCTATGAGGATTGTTTTTTGCATTTTTGTTTACCATAGTTCCTTGAGTACAATTTTACCGTATATTTGAGATAGCGTAAATTTCTATCTATGAGTATTTTCACCTTTCTATTGAGACATATAGGATGTTCACTTGTACATTTCTGTATATTGAGGTATATATTACGTACATTTTGCGGGTGCAGGTAGCTACTGTACGGTGAAACTTTGTCAAGCAATCTCTGGCGAGCATGCGGGTGAATTGTTTGCCATAAAATGCTATAGAAAGGCAGATCTTTTACGAAAGCGAGATTTCAGAGTTGATCGAACAACTGGAGAGAATCATATTAGCAATCTTTTAGTGGCAGTGCATTATGAAATTGCTCTGTTTCAAAAAATTAAGCATCCACGGTGTATTCAATGTCATGATGTTATTGATCTTCCTCCACCAGAGAATAAACTTTGTATTGGTAAAAGTAAAAATTTTTTTATGATCTTTTTAATTCCCCCCCTTCTTTTTATTTTTCTTATTCCCGTAGATGCTTACCTGCTTTATCGTGAATTTTTTTCCAAACCCCAAATTTATGCTATTTGAATCCTTGCATGCTTCCCTATTTTTTAGTGAATAAAAGTTAAAAATTGAAATGTGAAACTTAATCATTTTTGTTTTTATTTTTTAGCAGCTGACAAAAAGAGTTATATATCTTTTTTTTAAAAAGAATAAATAGGGGGAAGCTCTCATCTTTAAAAATTTAAACAATGGCACCCCACACCCACTTTTTTTTTCATTCAAATTGTTGCTGTAGTTTATTATATAAATAGAATAAATAAACTACAGCAGCAAACTGTGTGTTTTTACTCGCCTAAAGATAATTTTTTATGTTTGAATCTATTTGTAGTGTATAGTTGAGTATCCTTATCTTTTTGAAAGGTATGAAACTCTTCTCTTTTTTTTTATATAAATATGTGTATCGGTTACATCCTTTTTACCTGTAGGCATTTTCTTTTTAGTCATTTTTGATAGAAACTATGTATGCATTTGTTTCTAGTGAATTATGTATCTTATGCTGGTTTTTATGTTTATCTTGCTCACACAAATAGGGATATGAATGAAACATATATAAAAGGTAGTTTTTTTTTTTTACACACAGTGTTAAACAGAGTCATTACAACCAAAAAAAAATTTTTTTTTTATTTCTTTCTTTTTTAGTTACTGATTTTATGGAATGTGGTGCCATCATGACGGTCTCTGGTAGACAGTATTACCCACGTTCCTCTTCAAGCAGCTATTTTTCAGAAAATGTAGCCAAATGTTTAATTAAAGATGCTATGGAAGGCTTACTTTACTGTAAGATATGCAGTGTAACACTTTATAAGAGTGAAGAAGAAGATAGATTAGTTGAGAGAAAAAGTTTTTGTAAAAACAAATCCTATCTTGAGAAATTATATTCAGATATATATTTTTATGAAATAGAGTTAAAAAATTCACACTCGTCTTCATTATTTTCTTAAAGCTATATACTCTTCCTCAGTAGAAATTTTTTACAATAAGTATTTTTATATATAAACTAAAAAATAAAAAGAGAAATAAGTGAGATAAGACCTCTCCTTCTCACCCCCCTCTTTTCTTTTCTTTTTGCTTGATCCTAAGTTCTGTGTTAAAAACTGTATCCACCAAAAAAAAAATTTTTTTTCCAATCTTTTTTTTGCCAACTTTTTTTCCTCTTTTTTTTTGTTTTTTTCTGCAATTTTCTTTCAATCTTCTCTCTTTTTTTCAATTATATTTTATTTTCTTTTCTTTTCTCTCTCTTTCTTTCTCTTTCTCAAGTATATTTTTTATTCTTTTCTCTCTCTCTCTCTTTCTTTCTCTTTCTCAAGTATATTTTTTATTCTTTTCTCTCTCTCTCTCTTTCTTTCTCTTTCTCAAGTATATTTTTTATTTTTTTTTCTTCTCTCTCTCTTTCTTTCTCTTTCTCAAGTATATTTTTTTTCTTTTCTTCTCTCTCTCTTTCTTTCTCTTTCTCTCTCTTCTCAAGAAAATTAACACATGTCTTATTAAATAAAAATAGAAGAAGAG
>JADAQX010000290.1:0-56633 GCA_015476325.1 Cardiosporidium cionae
CTCTTCTTCTCACCCCTCCCTCTTCTTCTCACCCCTCCCTTTTCTTCTCTCTTTCTTCTTTTCACACACCTCCGTCTTCTTCTCTCTCTCTTTTTTTCTCTCTCTTCTTCTCTCTCTCTTTTTCTCTCCCTCTTCTTTTCACACCCCTCCCTCTTTTTCTTTCCCTCTTCTTTTCACACACCTCCCTCTTCTTCTCAGGCTGCAACGATGACGGTGCTTTGGGGCGTCGCCACGGCAATTCTTTGGAATCCTTGCCTGGTAGATATTCTTTGATGGACTTCAAATATCCTCTTTGATTTTTTCTTCTCATTCTCATGTTGGAGATATCTTCTTTTTTCATCCCTCTTTTGGCATGCCTTTGTTTGTTTCTGTTTTGTTCATAACTTCTTATCCTTTTTCAGGTTTATTTTCATCTTTATTTGTTTATTTTTTTATCTCCAAGCAGAAAACTCTGTACAGTTTCTTCTCCTTTTTATATATTTCAGGCCTTGTATCTCTTCCTAGTAAATCTTCTTCCATATCCTGTGGAGATAGTCATACTGCATTCCTCTTGGAAACAGGAGAAGTGTACCTGGCGGGAACCTATCGAGTAGGATTTTGTTTTATCATATTTGGATTTATTTTTGCTCATAGTGGAGGATTTATTCAAAATAATTTCTCTCTTTTGTTGATGATTTATTCAAAATAATTTCTCTTTCTTTCTCTCTCTTTTGGATATAATTTATTAAATGAATTTTTCAATGATTTCATTTGAATGAAGAATATTTTCTCCTCTCTTGTAGGAAAAACTTCATCGTATTGGATTTCCTGATTTTGAACAGCCACTTTCAAATCAATCCAAAATGAAATCATTTGAACCCATCTGCGTCAAATTTCCAAATCTTTCTTCCACTATTTGCTGTATTGTATGTATTTTGAGGAGTTGATGGATAATGATGGAAATTTTATTTATTTAATGAATGAAAATAACTTTTTTATTTATTTTTGAAGCAGCATTCTCTATAGTTTTCTCTTTCTTTCCTCTTATTTTTGAGAATTTGCTTCTATTTTTTTATATTATTTGTTGCAGAAATATTTAGTTTTTGAGTTTCAGATGTAATGAAAATAACCTTTCCTGGTTACCATATCTTGCAGTGTGTAAAATAGTTTTAAAACATTTTCATCTAAATTTGTATTTCTTTTCATCTTTTTAGAAGCTACGCTGCCCTCTTTTTTATTTCTATAAAGAGAAGTGATGTTGTTTTTTTTTATTTTTTCTATTTTTTACTCTATTTATTTCTCTCTCCTCTTCCTCTGAATTCTATTTATTTCTTCCTCTCCTATTTCTTCCTCTCCTATTTCTTCCTCTCCTCTCTCTCCTCTCCTATTTCTTCTTCTTTCTCTTCCTCTCCTATTTCTTCCTCTCCTATTTCTTCTTCTTTCTCTTCCTCTCCTCTCTCTCCTCTCCTCTCTCTCTTCCTCTCCTCTCTCTCTTCCTCTCCTCTCTCTCTTCCTCTCCTCTCCCCCCTTTCTGTTTCCAAAATGGCCTCTGCCTCTCATTTATTTCACTTTCAGGTTTCTGGTGAAGATCATACGGTGGCTCTTGATAAGGAAGGGTTTGTGTGGTTATGGGGAAGTAATGAATTTGGACAATTGATGAGATTTAATCCACCTTCAATGAAATTTGAGCAAAAAGTGGCTCTCCTCTTTCCTCAGCTTATTACAGCAAACGAGTGGGTGAAAGAGAGGCTGAAAACACTTTGAGGGGAGGCAGGATCACAAGAGAGGGTTGAAAAATGAGAGAGAAAACAAGGCAAAGAGAATCGTCGTCTATGATAAAATTTGTATCTATGCTTATGGAGAGAGAGATTGTATTTTTTACTTTTATAAAAAAAAAAATTAAAAGAAAGGCGAAGAATAAAAGTATACAGAAGAAAGAGAAGGAAACGATCGGTTTAAAAAAAAAAACAGGTGTATGTACAGCGTTTTCTCTACCCCTCCAAAGAGGAGAGAGTGGATGTTTTTCTCTCTATGGAAAAGACTATTTGCTTTGTTTTCCAATTTTTTTCTTCTTCAGATATCCTTTCCTTTCTAAAGGTGTGGCAGCCGTGTTTTGTGGCAAAGCGACCACATTTCTCATCACACGTGGAAATCCTCGGCTTTATGGGTAAAGGGGGAGGGGGGGGGGAGTTTCTATGTGGATAGAGAGTCGATGGAATGCCAGAGAATTAATGGAAATGGCAAGGGAAAATTATATAAAAATAGAAAGAGAGGATATATAGAGGTAGTTCTATTAAGATAATATTTTTTTGATTTTGAAGAAACTAAGAGTTTGTATATGGATTTCTTCTTGTAAGTTTATCTCTTTGAAATACGTAGGAAAGAGAGAAAATCGCTTGTGGGTAGAAATGCATCTTTTTTTCTTTTTTATAAATCTTTTTTGAAATATTCTTCTCTCTCTTTTAGATGTGGACGCAATGCGAATGGTGAAGTTGGATGTGATTCTCTAGAGTCTTGTGGTAGGTCTATTTCAAAGTTATTTTTTTGATAAGAAAGTGTAAGCAGGGAAGAGAAGGAAATTTTTTTTTTTTGGAGAGAGATAGCCCTGTATGGATACGATGAGAGATATATAGAGGCAGAGAAAAATATTTTTTTTTTTTATAGTTTTGTAGGAGGAAAACACGTTTCTCTTTGTGGATTTCTTTTCTTTTCTTAGTCTTGAAAACTTTCTCAAACATAGAGTTTTACTTTTTATAGTTTCTATGGATATCTCTCTTTTTTCGATTTTTGTGTCTATTTCTGTATATCCTCTTGTTCATTTATCTATTTTTAGTGTAGAAGAAGAGGGAAAAAAAAAAAAATTCCTTGTATGTAGTGTGGGTTTTGTCTCTCTCTTCTATAAGGAGAGATCTTTCCCCCCTATACATTTCTTTGGATGATTTTTAGTGTACATACACGTTGGATTTTTATATTCAAGCGATGGGATGCATTCTTGAATCCTTTTGTTTCTCGAATGGCCGACTCTACGTATTTTTAACGTGATTTTATCTTGAGTTCTAATTTAGTTTCTTCTCTGACGGAAATTGAAGCTCTGAGAGATATCCCTCTGAAGAGCATTGCTGGAGGGCAATATTTTACTCTTGCTCTTACAGAGAAGGGTGAACTCTATGGATGGGGAAATTCAGATTTCTTAGGTTTGTTGAAACTTTTAGAAATTTAAAAATAGAGATATATATATAAGGAGAGTGTGGAGCAAACGTAAGAATTCTAAAGAGGTGAGGAGGTGAGTTTCATCGATTCTGTCCTCTATTCAGGCTGTCTTAATGCGTCACATTTTTATAGTGGATTTAACTTTTTTCTACTTTGTACATCCTGTGGATTCCTTTGTAGTATTTTTTTTTGAATGCTTATAAAGAACTCTTATTGAGTGATGTGGAATGTTTTAATAACCATTTTCTAGTAGGCGTGAGATGTAGACAGGCGTGTTTTATATTTTTATATATATTTTTTTTATATTTTTTTTTTATACATATTTTTATATATTTTTTTTATATACATTTTTTTTGTATTTTTTTTATATTCTTTTTTATGTATATTTTTATATTATTTTTTTTTTTTATATATATTTTTTTTTTATTCTGTCTAGGTATAGGTGTATGTCCACCGGATCCTCCTGTAGTGATTCGAAAACCGATGAAAATTTCTTGGTTTGAAGAGGCAGGTATATGTATAGCTTCACTTTCCTGTGGATGTGATCATTCTATGGCTGTATCGACGGATGGACTTCTTTATACTTGGTAAAGTTTTGCAGAGATAAGAAAGAAGGGAGATATTGCCACTCTTTTTTATATTCATGAATGTACTCGATTCTTTTTATAGATATAGATAGATAGATAGATTTCCAATCTCTGTGGTGATAATTTTCGAATGCCTCTGTTTTTGGGGGGGTTCTATAACACAGTGGAGTCTTATCTAAAATATGAGAAATTGCAGGAAATTATACAGATTGAACGTAAAGATGTTCCTCTTAGACTGTGAAATGGCTATAAAATGGCTTTCATTTTTTTGTTATATCCTCTCTTGGTGTTGTTTTGTGTTTTTATCTTCTTTTTTTTTAATAAAATTCTTCATTTTTTGCAGCATTCGATTTCTCTTTCTTTTCTTTTTTTCATTTATACTCTTTTAATGTTTCTTCTTTCTTTCTTTTCTCTCTTTTTTGTTTTTGTTTTCATTGTCTCACTCTACTAACAATAGCCATCGTATGCCTGTATTCTTCTGCCATGGATATATAAATATATATAGGGGTGCTGGCCAAAACTATCAACTTGGAACACAAACAGACCGAGATATCGAATATCTCCCTTTTCAAGTCCATCCATGTCTATTTGAATCACAGAAGATTATCACGGTGAGGAGAAAAAACAAAAAAACTTAAAATTCGATGTTTTAGAGTGGTGTGAAACGGGAGTTTGTAGCGATTTTATGGAATTTTGTAGGGTCTGTCAAAACATAAAACTTTTCAAAGGCAGCGAAGGCGTAGATGCAATATTTTTTTAGTTTTTAATGGCTACTTCCCAGTAGAACTTTGTGGATGTTTTCACGACTGAGATACCCTCCTCCAAACCCTCCCTATCTCACACGACTCTGTCTCCATTGTGTGTGTGTGCCTCTCTACAGCAGGCATTTTCTTCAAAATCATTTGTTTAAAAAATAATGTCTGTAGTATTTTTATTAAGAAACTTTTCTGTAGAGATTTTCCTGCCATGCCCTCTTTTGTCACCGTATTTAAATTTGATTTTACAACGCTCTTACTTGCTCTAAATCCTCTCTCTTCCATCTTCTTTTCCATCTCTTTGTGTGTATCAGGCTTCCGGCGGAAGCCAGCATACCCTCCTGTTAGTTGCAAAGGGATCGACGGCACCCTTGGTAGAACCGCCACCGCTCGTACGTTATCCTCCTCTGAAACGGAAATTTGTCGAAGATTTTGCTGCAGAGGTCAAAGAAACAGAGCCTGTGGTGGTGCCTCCCTTCCCCAGCATTGCTGTATCTGAGGAAGCTCTCCTGACTACGTCTATTAAGCGCTCCAGGACAGAGGAGCCAACGAAATCTCCTGCTAGAGGGGCTGATGGTGGAATTTTAGAAGTAGCAATGGCACCGATACTCGTAAAAGGTGATTTAGATATACCTCCCGCGGATGCGGCGGTTCCTACGATTCTTCCCTTCCCAGAGGAAGAGGGTGTAACCCTTCCGCAAGAGTTCACTCAGACGATTACGCAACTCTCAGCAACGCAAGGTGATGAAGCAGACATTTTTGTAGATGAAGAGGTATCTTCGGTGGAATTGGATATGACCCAATGGTCCGATCTCGGTGACGAACTGCCACTCTCTTCTCGTGAGGATGACGGCTCCGTTGAATCTCCGCAAAAGAAAAAACCGAAGCGTGCCCTTGCAGCCGCTCGTGGCGCTGCCAAACTTCCCGAGCGCCGGCGCGCCGCACGTTTGCAAGAAGCAGCAAAACCACTTGTCAACCCACCGATTCGGAAAACACGTCCTCCCCCTGCTAGCAAAAAAGGTGCTGCAATCCCCGCTGGAACGAAGGGAAAAGGGACTGCCGCTGAGTCTCGGGGAATTGCGGCCAAGTTGAAAGTAGTGGCTGGCAAACGACGCTCCACACGCATCCAAGAATCCGAAGAGGTGGCTGTGCGTGTCCCGAAGAAAGCTATCGCAGCTGCTAAAGTTGCGCCTCAAAAAGGTGCTGCGCCTCCTCCCCCCAAGGCTACGCCGGTGAATCGCCCTACGCGGGGGGGTGCCAAGGCTGCTCCTGCTAAAAAGGAGAGTAGTGCAACTGCTGACGTAAAGAAGCAGGAGCAACTCGCTAAAGAATCTATTCCTTCCACACGTGCAAAGGCTACTTCGCCTATTGCGGCCAAAGTGGCAGCACGGGCGGCACCAGCAAAGAAATCTACGAAAAAAGGCACAGCTGCTAGCAGCAACAAAGCATTGCCACGGTAAAGTTTCTGCTTGTGTTGTTGTTCCTTTTGATAGGCAGGATATATTTCTGAAAATGCATGTTTCCTGTTGACTATGCTATGTATGCGAAATGCACTGGTTGATTCTGACCGCATTCTTTATTTTTTGCGGATGCCTAATGTATTCACCTATGTTTGCAATTGTTGTGTGATTGCTTATCTCCGTGCATCTTGCAGGAAGCATGAAACGAATACTCGCAAAGCCAGTGATAACCTCAACAAAACTACACTTAAAACCATTCAAAAGAGTTCAAAGAACACGAAAACTGAGCAAAAAAAAGTTGCACTTAAGGGTAAAACCGCAACGGATGTCCAAAAAAAGAAAATTGTACAAACGCAAAAAGCTGCACCCGGAAAAGCACGTGATGGGAAAAGTAAAGATAATGAACAAAAAAAACCTGTTGCTAAAGCCACAGGGAAGAAAATGCCTCGGTCAAAAACATAAAATTTCGGTGTAATCGCTTATTGATTGCCTATGCAGCGTTGCACATAATAAATAAATGCATAAATCAAAATTTTAAGGCATTAGTCATAAAATGTGGTAAAAGCAACAAATTCTTCGTCGAAAATTAAAGTTCTTGTTCAGGCAAGAACTTCTCGGTAGATTTTCGCAGGAAAAAACAATTTAACAATTTCGTAGAATGGTTTCCTTCTATTTTTCCTTACTTTGCAATGGATCATTTCAGCCCTGCTAGTATACTTGGAGTATTTTTCGATTTTTTCAATGTGTATAACATGAACGTATAGGTGAATATGAGCTATTTCGTGTTGATTCCTGTCACTGAATGGAAAAATAGCGGTATTCCTTTTCGTTTATAACTCTGCTCCACTTAAAAATGCCATACCCCCATGCATTTTGTAGGAGAGTTGCGAATTTGTTTTGCGTGAATGTTTAAAATACTGCGAGAAAACTGCAAACCTGCCCTAACGAAATAGCTTTATCAGGTGCAAATATACGGTGCAATATCTTCAAGTTGGTCAGCTAAAAGTATTGATATATTAAATGGATCGGTTAGTCTCTGAAAATATAGCTGCTTCTAAAAAAAGATTAAACTTTAAGCCAAATATCTTCGTTAGGGTATTCTTATACATAGAAAAATAGCACGAATCATTAAAAACATACATGGCAATATGTTACTGGTCGCATAGCCATTGAATCTCAATATGTAGAATCGTACTGATGAGAAAGTTAACCGGTATGCAAACGATTTAACCAAGTATTTTGAAAATTCGACCGAGGCTGACTCAGAATGCAGCAATATATTCCTGCTTTTACGATTTGTTAGAAAAAAGTTAAGCTTCACCCAAGACATTGCACCCTTAAGTCTTAACTTAAAACTGTTCTACATGTGCATTACTGAATATTTCCGGCCAGTTCTCATCATTCGCTTTGTATTTTCGGAGAGCATGACTCTAAACTACTTCTTTAAGGCGACTTCTTCTGCCTACACAATGCCCCGTAATAGAGCAAGGCAATTTCCTTCAACTAGTCAAATGAGATGAAACTTTGTGTAAATATGCTTCTTGCTGAATGAACCAATTGATAAAGATAGCAAAGTGATTGTGCTATAAGTGCATTAAAAATAGTTGAGTGGATTACCCATTGATCAGCATATTACTACGTTTCTCCAAAATGAAATGGGAAGAGCTTCATGTTAAGTGGTCTATTTTTTAGTAAATTCTTTTAACTCATCTAATGTTACAACTTTTTCATCGCTACGAAGCGAATGCTCGACTTCTTCTCCAGACCAGTCCTCGTCTTCAAAACGACGTGCTTCTAACAGTGAGTAGATTCCATCCTCTTTAAAATCATAGCCTTCATCTGTAAAGAAACAGAAACGTTCAAGCGCAATAGCAAATTCCGTGATTTCATTAAATTAAACAATGAATTGTTAAGAAAATAGACACAGGAATGCAGGGCACTGCCGAGGTTCTTTCATATCAATTGCGAGGGGGAGCACTCTTCTGTTAGCATCACAATTACATCAATAGACAAAAAAAGAAAACCCGCCTATCGCTAAAATTTTCTGCATGAGCTTGCCCTTTTCACAAAGTTGCTTGAAAGAGAACAAGCTATTGAATGCATGCACAAAACTAATGAAAACCATACAGCGTATGTTCGTTTCTCTCTTACAATCACTAATATCAGAGGGAGCGGAAGGAATGGTGGGTTCAGAGTCAGAGAGATTTCCTGGAGAATTAAATTCATCCTGCCATAACCACAAGAAAATACGCAATCCACATTGTACGGAATAGAAAGGTTCAACATATAAAAAAAGCTATTACGAAGATAAAAATTAAAAAAAGTTTCACACATCAATTAGGTGCCTTTTTGTTTGATAGTTCAACCCGTTGGTGAATTGGCACACAGAAGAGAGTAAAAAACAATGCTTTTACACTTAACCCACCAATCATTTTCTGCTGCGGAATACGAACAGAGTTCAATATTCTTATCGAAGTTTTTACACTGTCGCATTTCTACCTACACGGATAACCCGCTTGTATGTTATGAGACTGCTACAATCTATCGCGGCACACTACAAGCCACTCAAACGTGGCACGATTCCTCTCATCTACTGTTGCTTAGCCAGGAGAAAGAGCTGCTTCAATTTGCCATTACTTTATCTGCTGTTATACTTATAACCAAAATATTTATTATAAAGTCATTCAGAAATAGCATTACCCCATGAGTATCTCTATCACGAATCCAGTGTTGCTGTGCCATTTTCTCTGCGGTGCGACGACCAAATGCCCTCAGATAATCCTTTTTATCTTCAACAGATTGCAAAGCATTCCAATCGTAGTAAGGAAGAATGGCTACATATTTTCCCTGCAAGAAAAGCAAATAATCAAGTCTAACAAAAGGGGAATACTACACGTGCAGTTTTCATCCTATAAAATGAGCCCAATCACCTATCAATCTAATTATTTAAGTGCTTCACCATCACATTGATGCTGCGATAAAACACTGATACTATCCTTCTCTTTGATCTATGATGTTTTCGTAGATGCTCATATGCACATAAAATAGCCACATCTTTTAAAATACCTCAAAAATTGCCTAAAGCTGGATACTTAATAAAGAAAAAAGTGTATTTCCTCTCAGCTCTTGGAGTATTTAGACGGTTTATAGATAGTGAAACAACTCCAATAAAAAAAATACATTACATAGTAAAGCCTCATGCTTTTCTTTGTTATGCAATGTAACGATTTACTTCGGCTTGTAACAAGCGCTGCTGAAGTTTTGAGTAAGCCGTACGCTTCAATTCATTTACATAAAAGCTATGCGGTCCTGTAGTTTTAAAGGAAAAATGAATGAAATGCTTTAGATTACTACTACTGCAATACAAAGTGAAGAGACTATGAAAGACTGCGCTCTGTATTGAAAAAAATTATAACAAGCTGTAGATTCTGGAAGAGAGTTATGCGTATATGAGAGAATACAGGGGGTAGAAGGGTCAATCCGAGAAATAATATCAACTAAATAAAACACCAAGACCAAAAGGTAAAACATCCGTTTCATCAAAATGGCTGCTCTAATAGACAATTTTACGCTTCATCATTACGCAATACAAGAAGCTTGATAGTCTGTAGCATTGAATTTAGCAGCTATAGAGAATCCTTGTTTATGCATATAGTAAACAAATACACGCAAACTTAACCCTACTCTTAGCTACGATCATTTGGTATTCTATTTTGAAGAGTCCGTGAGGTGAGAGCATTGCCCTGCATTTTCTATTTACTTTCTTTCTAAGCATCAAATTATCCTACCCGTAAGCTCATAAAATCTTCTCCAAAGTAAGCACTACTTATACCTTTTACCTTCATCCTTGCGTAAAAACAAGTAGTCCATCACATAGAACGAAGATAGCCATAGAAATCACATAGCTTCAAGGTAATGAATCTATCCTTACATTTCAAAAAAGTCATTAAATCCATTTCTTATGAACCAAACACTCTCTTGCACTCATCTCTACATATTTTCCGTTGGTTTGCCTCTTAATTATATATATTTTTCGTGCATCTTCCGTATGTTTTTGCTTCTTTAAGCCCCTGAGATGAAATTTTCTAAAAATAGATCATGGGACATGCTTACTAATACTGGAGATATATTATGCTACTTGGAGACCCAAATCGCCTCTCCAATGGCACAAAAAAATAGTACAGAAGAGTTAAAAAGATAATTTTGGGTACGCATTCTCACGCTTATTGTATCAGGAGAGAAAGCAGAGATTTGAAGACACATTATTTCATTCATTCTTCTTTCTATCTTTAAAGATGTTTAAAAAGGATTTATCATATTGGTGATTGAGAATATTATCAATTGAAGAAATAGGTATAAAGCCATTATTTAACCACTGCAATCACAGCCGAACAACATTTCGTTTATGCGAAGCTTATTTTTGAAAAGCAATGAGAATGTTTGTACTTTGATTGATGGATGGAACATGTCAACCTTTCCGCAATGATGCATCACTTATTGCTTCTATGTGGCTTACTGTACATTCATCTAAACGAGAAGGTGACATTTTTCTCGTAGATAAAATTTGCAAATATTTCTTCCTTTTATTATTCTCTTATCTGGTGTTTTGTTTCATGATGTGCTTTTTCTCTGTGTTTTCCTTTATATTTTTCTTTTCTTCTCCCCTTATCCGCTGCTATAAAGAGAAAACAGAAAGCCTCTACCTGCACATTTGATTATCACATTATTATTCAGTAGGGCAATATCTAACGCTTGCCCATCCAAGGAAGCCTGTAGGCTGAATTTTATCTGCATTTGATGCAGACACCATTGCACTTCATAAGCCCATCGAGCACTCCTACGAGAAACATTCTGTGAAGTAATAAAAGAAGAAAAACAAAATAATTGAAAACTTCTTCACATTGCATGTAGCTTTATCTCCAAAAATAGTGTTAAAATTATGATATAATGAAACTCATGCATGTTGGATCAGCTTATGCACAACTATTTTATTTCTTGCACTCCGTTAGCTCTTTGCATCCGAGTGTTTCATTCGATCATTTATTTCAGTTTTTTCTCTTTTGCCCCTATTATGATTTCCTCTCCCTACAACTATCTCTTCATCCATTTGACATAGTATCTTTTCCTCTGGAATTTTCTCCTTTACTCTCTTTCATTCCTTAATTCTTTAAACATGCTTGTTTTGGGTACACTGCATGCATCATTTCCCCTTTAAATCTTTCATCTCTTGCTATTACTCAGTTCTAAAAGAATTTTATTTTATTTTGTCATCACTCTCTTCTTTCGATATGTTTCATTTCTATCGATTCAGTTTCCAAATAACTTTCTCGTTTCCAAATCACTATGCATCTTTCAAAAGCAAAAGCTAAAAACCAAGATGTTACCTTTATTCAAAACAGCAACTTTTACAGAAAAATTTCCAAAAAGGAGGAAAAATAAAGTATTTTCCCTCCTATGCTTCACCTTAGATAGGGGGGTCTTCTCAACCATTTTTAAAAAGTAAAGGATCTCTTTATCTAAAGAATTATATACTTCTGTAAACATAAAAATTTTATCAATGAATGCTTTGTAAAGAAGAACAAAATAAAAACTAACAACCCACTCTCATAGATAACCTCCTTCAATGTAAATTTCTTCTTTTTTCTTGCGCATTTTTTCTACATCCTTCACATCACTTCATTTTACTTCTGCTCATCACGTATTCATCTCTTTCATCTTCTCGTTCTTTGCATCCTCTTTTCTTCCGTCTTTAAATGCTTTTCTTTTTCATCTTATATTTTTTCTTCGTCTTCCTCGCATTTGCCATGGAGGACATTTCTCTTCCTCGCACTTATTTTAACAACATATATCAAAAAAAGTATGGATAAGGGTTTGTTTCTATCACTCTCTCTCTCTCTTTATACTCTCAATTCTAGCATCAAAATAGCGAGAGATAGAGCGCCTCATCTATAAATAATTATTCCGTTTTAGCCATTACTTGGTAAGCAAAGCCTCAGCATGAGTTCCACAGCTTTCAATTTTTTCAATTTTTCATCATTAAAGTTTTTCAAACGTTTTGAAAGTAATTGTAAGAGCGTCATACAAACCTGCACATACAAAAATCATCACAAATATAATTGAATACAAAACAAGAAAAACACAATAAAACACTAAATGAAGAGAAAAATGTTGCGTTACTTCACCCTTCTGCACGCATTTTCCTCCTCTTGCATCCGTTTCTATGGAATTTTGAAAGAATTCAGAACATTTAAAGTGAATCAAAAACAAATCAAATTTCATACTCTTAGCCTCAAGCAAATAATAAAATACTTTCAAGCATTCAATTGAAACAAAACAAGAAAATCTTCACTCTAAAAACTTCCTCCACCTTCATACCCTCCATAGAGGTAATGAAGACACATAAAAACAAAATTCTACATTAATAAATTCAAACTATTCTTATATAAAAAAATATAAGCCAAAATCGAAGCATAAAAAACTTTAAAATCTCTCTCTTATTTCATTTAACTCTGCATGTTTTTTTTTCTTTTTCTTCCTCCAAAGCTAGCAAATCTACTCCAGAAATAATCCAAAACACACTCTATTCTTTCTCTCCCAAAAGATCTCCACACTCTCTCCTAGTTTGAACAAGAAATTTTTTTCTATCACTCGAAAAATGAAGCCATGGAGGACCTCTATACCTCATCAGTACAGCCTATCAAACAAATCAATGAAAATGTCAAATTGCTCAAAGATTGGACATCAAAAGTATCATTCTGTAAAGAAATTTATAAAAAAAATTAGATACCATACAGCACCTGTTGCCTTCAAATTTTATTGAAAAAGTTAAGAAGAAGAGGAGAAAGCATGGCTGTACAAACTCTAAATTTTTTCTGAAGAAGAGAGAGATCTAAGCAAAATTCCTAAAATGCAATGCAAAATAGTTATTCTCTACTATAAAATAAATTTTATATACAGTTTAAAAATTATTTTTCAAAAAATATATTGATTTTACGTCTTCTTTTGTTTGTAAATATTATTCCAAACCGTGAGAAATGGGTTGAAAATTCTTATAAATTTTTTCTCTTTAGAAAATATAAACTAGAAGGGAATTAAAACGAAAGAGATGTACATACAGATACATAATAAAAACTAATAAAGTGGAAACTATCAAAAATTACAAACATGAGATGTAAAATAAATTCTTATGTATACAAATCTTCTATTGTATCCACCTCTTCATAAATAAAATTAAATATATATTTCAAAGACAAATTACCCTTCTGCCCAATGTACGCTCTCGTTCAGGCAAAGCCATGGCCTAAAATAAATTTATATAAAATAAAAAATTAAAATTTATATAAAATAGAAAGATTTCTATAAAAGAAATTTTTTAATCTTCTCAAATTAAAGTGTTTTAAAAAATTCGTTTTTCTATTCAAAAAATATTTTTCAAACGATTTTTCTAAACTATTTTAACCTCTCTTTAGACTACACAGGCTCTACACCAAATTATTTTATTTTATATGAAATTTCTTCTCTCTCTCTCTTTATTTTGATGAAGACTACATGTGCTAGACGAGAAACAAGAGGATTCTTCATTTGAGATACTAAAGAAGGACTGTTATAATCTAATTTAATAAAACCACAGAACATTCCAGCCAAAAGTTCAGAAGAGAGATGTTTTCCTTCTTTTTTGGCAATATTACTAAGAAGACGAAGACAGTGAGGTTCTCTGTAAAATAAAAAAAATCTACAAATACAATATTTCCAAATAAAGAAATTATAAATTTTTAAAGGAATAAGAATTTAAAAAAAATATAAAAAAAATAGAGGGATAAATAAAATCTCTCTATTATTTTTTCAACCCACCGAATATCTAATTTTGCCATCGCTTCCACTACAATGGCTACATGTAAAATAGCCATAGAAGGTCCAAGTTCATGGATAGTTTCTATCAATTTCTTCCACACTCTACATGAGATATATACATGTAAGAAACTGTGAAAAATGTAAAACTCTTTTAAAAATTTATATAAAAATAAAAGGGAGATACATTGCTTCTATAAACAAAGGATATCTTCTCACATCTATAGGACAAAACGAGGAGGTATCATTTTAATCTTAAACTATGTTTTAAAAAGGCTATATATTCTCTTCATGCACGATGAAGATATACAAAAACGTATACATAATAAAATTATAGAAATAACTTACGGTGGATGATAAATATAAAAAAATCCAAGAGCATTTGCACAAAGGGCTACATCTTGAGAGGTTAGCTGCTTATTTTTAGTACATAACTATTCAATATAAAAATATATATACTGTTTTTAGAGTTTAAGAAAAGAAAGATAGGATGAGATGTAAAAAAAAAGAAGAATTTTAGAGAAAAATTTGAAGTAAGAGAGAGGAAGTAGAGATATGTAAAAGGATATAGAACATTCAGAGTGAGAGAAAATTAAGAGAGGCGTTAAATTGAATTTTTTAAAAAGAGAATTACACTCTAAAATAGATTTGAAAATTTCATAAATTAAAAACTTTTAAAATACATCCATTTCTATATCAAGAGAGAAACAATACAGTGTCTATCGAAAAAAAAAAATTAGAAGAGGATGTTAATTGAGAAAAGAAATTGTGATAAAAAAGATATCCATTTTAAAAGTTAAGTGAAAAAAACAGAAAAAACAATAGAAATACGAATGAAAAACTATATTTTAAGAAAAAAATAGAAAAAATAATACTGGGAGGAAAAAAAGAAGAAACATGCATACAAACAACAAAATGTTAATAAAAAAAAAAATTGCCACTACATACTTTCTCAAATAACCAAAAATTGTAAAATCTCTTGAAAATAATAGGTTATAAAAATTTTTACAAAGAATTTTGAAAAAAATAAAACTTCAGAGTATCTACCTGCTGAGCAATAAGTTCAATTGTACCAAATTTTGCAATTTCAAGTTTTCTAAATGCATTGAGCATCATCACAAGACCTAAAAAGAGGAAAAAATGTATAATTTTATTGCAGAAAGTAGGTGTTAAGAAATAAAAGAGAATTAAGAGGAGGAGAAATGAGAAATTTAAATAGAATACATCTTTATTTCAAAATCATCAATGAAAAAAAATCAAATGACAGAGCGCCTCTCCACTCTCTATATAAATAAAATAACTTTCTGAATACATCAAAAAGAAAAGATATAAAAAAATACGAAGCATTTCATGAACCATGGAATTTAAAGAGTGAAGAGATTTCCATATATTTTACATACAATAAAATATTTGTGTAGGAGAGAGAGCCCCTCTTCACTACTATGAAATTTAGCAACGCAAAAAAATGTAAAAAAATATAAAAACGAGGTGTACGTACACCGCAGTGCGGGGGAGAGATGCTCAAAGAAAATTCAAAAAATTGCTTCTAAACGTACCCCAAACAGAAAATTCTTCAATAAATTGTACAATATACGGTGAAATAGTATTAATCATACGCTCATCGTAATATCTGGCAGGAACATAATTTTTTTTAAAATGAGAGCATTTCGTTTATTTCTGAAATTTTTTATAGTGAGAAATATCGATGAAAATATCATAGAACCTCAAGCAACGGTTTATGAAGTTATATACACACTTTTCTAGTTATATAAAACAATTCAAAATGATACCTATTGTATAGGAAGGGAGAAATCTCTAAAATGCTGCTTCCCCATTATTTTGCTGATTTAATTTTTATATGTGTCCTATTTTCTTTGTATTTATTTCTTTTCTCAATACTTTAAAAACAAAATTTTCTTAAGCAGTTAAAAAAATTCGTACACTGCCTCTTCAAAGTTTCAAATGCAAGGGTTCTCTGTCCGTATTCCAAACTTATTTATCTCTTTTATTCTCAATACATTTTTTTATCTCCTTTTCTCATGCATGCAATACAATTTCCAATTTTTATATGTTTGAAACGCATTTCAATCAGTTCCATTTACCCTTTTTTCACACAATTTTTTTTATAAATCTCTCTTTTTTCTATCGTCCAGAGACAATTCGCTCCTTCAAAGTTTAATATCTCATTTTTTCAGTGATGTTTTCATGGCCAGTTTCCCCTCAAAAATCAAAGGCATGCGATAACATTCATAAAATTATACCTTTTCATGAGCTAAATGAGGATATTCACATTATAAAACATTTAAACACAAAAATTGAACATGCTAACAAAATCCATCACACTTCTATAAGCGCTGTGGTGTAGACTATATCCTCTCAACGATTCAATTTTCTAATGCATTGAAGGCCATTTCATGCAGTTTTGGTGCAGATAATAACTCCCCGGTTTCAAAACAACGTAAAATATATACTACAACGCAGTTATAAACAAAAATCTAGAACAAAAAATACAAGGAAATTATAAGGAGATTAAAGTTTTGGAGGGAACTCTATCTCCTTTTTTTCTTAGTTATACCGGATTTTAGCAAAACAATAAAAAGTAACAGCAATGTCTGTAGGTGCCATGTAAGGTGCCATTGAAATGGCTCGCTGTGCATATTCCTTCCATAGCTTTTCATCTCGAACATTTGCTTTTGCAGATTTGAAGAATAATTTCACAAGAACATCCGCACTTTGCATCCATGAAAGAGTTTCAGCCCTGTTTTGATTGGATGCATTTGACTGCAATTCCGCTGGTGGAGGACGATAAAGCGTTTTTTCAAAAGATTTGTGTGCTATTAGCGGCTTTGAAGATGGCAGTTGCACTGCATCAACTTCTGGGATAGGATGCTCCGTTTGCGATGGGAGGACAGGAAGAGCTACTTTCTGCGCTTCAAATGGAGTTTCGGCAGATTCATGAGAAAAAGCAGAGAGAGTGGAGGGAGAGAGTGTTGTTGCTATATAAGAAGTTGAGCGGTAGGTTTCAAGAGGTGGCACTCTATGAAATAACATGGAAAAAATTGAATGTCTGCAATTTTGAGCACTCGGCCGCATTAATGAAAAAAAAGTGCGCCTTTGAAGAACTATTGATTTGAGCAGAGCACTCTCTTTAGGTATTACAGTGAAGCGAATCAAAACTCCAGCAGTCATTGTAATTCCCAATAAAATCATCAAGGAATGCAATGAAAGCGCATGAATATCGTCCGGCAAAGAGGCCCAACAGCCGAAAATGTGTGTACGTATCTGCTTATGAGATCACTACTCTTCGAATAGATCATTCCAAAAGCAATGATACATATATTGGTTGCTCCCTATGTATCCACACCATTGTGTAGACGCTGTTGAATATTTTTTTGCAAGGTTGTATTACCGCTCATACAGTTGAAATGGAAAGACGATGCGGAAAAAAAAAGGCAACGATCCTTTATACGTTACCTTGCTTATATTCACAGCGCAAATAGAAAGCATAATTTCCCATCCTCACTAAGGTTTCAGAGTGCCAGGGGCGGCTGCTCTTGATCTTGAGAATGCGCTCTGTAGAATGCAGTCGTACGCGCTAATTTGAAAAGAAGAAAAGGGCAAAATTTGCTGTGATTTAACTTTAAGGCAAAGCTACTTACTAAAGAGTAAAACTTTAATATACCTGCTAATCATACTGATGGGCCTGTTACTACAGGAATATGAAACAAAAGTGGAGTAATGACTGAGTATATTAGTCAAAAGGATCTTGGATAACGTTGCATTTCAATAGCCCCCACTTTGCGCTGACTACCGCTGGGCTCCCAACGCCTTGATTGTGTTCGCAACGCAGCATTCCTCGCTAATATCCAGTGTAAATAATTTAGTGATTATACTAAGTTTGTACTTAAGTAATTCTACAGTGTGGACAAACGATGTATACTAAGATTCTAGAGCACAATTCATTCAGCGCTTCACGTTCTAAAGTATGTGAGACCATGTACTATTTCATGTAGAAAACGTGTCTTCCTATCTTGTATGAATCAAACCTATGCTAACTTCTTTATGTTGAGCGGCAAATTGTTAAGAGACAGGTTAAATAGTTATAATCAGTAGCATGTTAAATTTCAAACGCAAAAGTTGTAAACTAGCAAAATTGAAAATTTTATTAGAGTATATTTCGATTCAAGGCATTTCCACTTTGCACAATATAAATCAATTATGTGACAATTCATTCTTATGAAATTAGGAGAAAAAAAGATTTTTAGAGACAGCGGTATAGTTAAAGTTAAGGGCACTTTGTTTGTCATTTTTTGCCTAAATTGTACCTATTATTTCCTCATACGATCACACCTGCAACCATAAGTTTTTATTCGTTTGAATATATGCAATTCCGCAAAAATAGCTTCTTACATGGACATGAGTTTAAATGCTCAATGCATATAGTAAACTCAAGCTTGTTAATAATATCAGCCAAAACAAAATACAAATTGCATGTTATCCCATAACTAGCTGATATCCACACGTATGTCGTTCCATCATTGAATGGAGCAAATTTTATGTATGCTTTAAAGATAGGCTACTACAGCGAACTATCCTTCTTTGTATGATGGTCTTGTTTGAGCCAGTCTTCCACGAGAAATAAAGGAATCTAGTGCACAATTCTGAATTTTTGCAAAAATACTCGTAATCAAAATTTGGCTGCAATAATCTTTTTCACGTTATCCAAAAGAATTGTTATATTTTTATCATTACTAAATGAATAACAATCTATCGTATTTGTTGGGTAGCAAGTGCCACCACTATTCATTGTTTTGCATAAATAAATGAGTATGCAAAATACTCAAAGAATGAAGTTTCATCGTGTTCATGCACGAAGTAGTATCTAGTATATAAGTATAATTGAGAGAGAGAGAACGCAAATCAACTATCATCACTAACTACCCAATTATAAAGTCACTTAAAGTTCTATTCTTGAAGTAAGAATGATAAGTGCGCAACAAAACGTGGTAAATTTAGATTATCAGCTAAATTATCTAAGTTTTATGAAAAAGCAAGTGCCTAACGAAATTAAAAGTGATTCATGTATATATACACATGCTTGAGCAATGAATATTCTGATCAAAGGTAGCATTTTCCTGACGCGAATAATGTTCACAGCAAGGTAATTCATTGAAAATTCTTTTTTCGCAACGGATATATCACCCCAGAATTAAACAAGAAACAAAGAAATAAGTATTTTGAATGGCAATGCGGTAATTTACAATTAAATGAAAAGATACAATTTTACGAGTATAGATGCTTTTCGTAGTCACAATCAGTCGCACCTTTTAGGAACATATGAAAAATAACCACTTTGAGAAATCCTCGTAATATTTTTTATTTCAATCTTTTATATACAAGAATGAATTTCAACTGTTACTTACCCAGCACTCTTAACAAGTGAGGACAGCTGCAAATTGCTTCGATGGAAGTTTATTATACAACAGCGGTACCAAAGTAACGTACGTTGTACTTAATCATTTTACAAGGTGTGCGCAAGCATAACTTCATCAGAAAAACAATTCCACAGTAACATGAGGTTCACCTGCCTATACTTCGGACGACTTATTAAAACCAAATAAGCCATTCATGTTTGCAAAATTGCTCTAATCATTAATGATTGGAAATGCTTTCATTTATTTTATCAAACAAATTAATTAAACTGCTTTGGCTCCATAGATATAGCGAACAAAAAGAAAAACTACATGGTTTCTCATTTTTAAGAGCATCAACTTTATGACGGAACTTCTCAAAGGATTCAAAAACATAGTTTTCAGTTGGGTGCGTATTGCGATGTGTCAATAAGCGCTAAATTCGAAAGACAGCCACCCATAAGTACCGTATCTCGTTTCAGTAGCTACCTAAGAATAATTGAACTGACACTTCTGCTTGGAAAAGCTGTTTTTACATGGTAATATATCCTTAATTACTGAAATACCTAGTAGCCACCTGCGATGTAGCGTCTATGCGGAGCATCGTTCGTCTATAGCTTTGTTTCCTACTCTTATGTATCGAAGGAGGATAGGAAGACTAATTTGACAGAAAAAATGTCTTTCGCCGATGAAACTTTCAGTTCTTCCTATTGGAAGGTGATTGAAGATTTTCTTTTCTGTCATTTTTTCGAAGGGTTAAGCGCTCGCTCCCCTCCTATTGTCTCGCTTCTTTATAATACTTCTCAGCCATGTAAGTGGTATTCTCTTGCATATTGCGAACAGATGGGTTTATTGTTGAAAAGAATATTTACTTGTCGCTTTGAAGAATAGTATTTTATCACTGTGTGGATTATCATGCTTGAAGAATAGTCAGCAAGTAAAACCACCCTCATCGTGCTTAGCAATCGCCCTAAATTAGTGACACATCAGCCAACAGCGAGGGAGAGAAATTTTCTTGTCACGTATTCTTTAATGCAACCATTAATTCTCATCATCATGTCGGCTCTCTAGTATATTATTGTGATTGCTGAAACATGCGTTGAAAGTACAGGCTGCGACGTAGAGAGTTGCAAATCGAGTGCAATGATAGGGAAAAAGTAATAGCATTTTTAAATTAAATCTGAAAGCTTTTGAAATTCTACTATTTTTTATTTTCCCCATTTTAAAAATGAATGCCGTGATAGCTCAGGCTTAAGCACTGAGTATTTGATAAATTTGAAAATGCTCCTGTTATTGCGGCTTCTCCAGAAGAGCAATATATCACATTATCCAGGGATGCACACGTTGTTATATTAGATAAAACAAAAGGTTGCAGAAATGTTTTCACACATATTTATAATTTGGTGTCGATGCAGTATGGTGGTCACAGTGTAGCTATAGCATGCAATATATCAAAGATTGTTGTCAGCGACTTTCATTGAATGCTGTTGCTGAGCAAGGCCAAAGAATAGAGATTGAATTTAAAACGTTCACAATAGAACATTTAACAGGTGTGCTTTAAAGTGTAAAAAAAATAAACAAGGAAATTTTATAAACATTTTTTGGTAGGAAATTGTTTCTTTAACGATTGACCTAAAGCATAGGATACCTGCTTACTTGTTGCAGTAACTCCATTCTTGTTTAATTATAATTATTTTTGCTCTTCGCTTTAGATCTTGCATATCTTTCATTGGCAGAGCGGCTAAGGATTCTTTTCCAGGTTTTTTTTTTTAAAAAGCAATGCTCTTAGGTTCACCCAGAGACAGTTTCATTTGTAAATGGAATTTTCCATTATTTAGTGTAGACACACTATTTCAATAATTTTTTCATCTCTGGCTAATCGGAGTGATGTTCAATAGGAAAACAACTCTGTTGTATCGTTAAGGATTTGTTATACTTTTAGAAATATGTAAAATACATCTACAATTTATCTAATATAGTTCATCCTATGAATATTACTTTACAGAAATTTATAGATTTTGAAGCTCCGAAAGTATGTTTCCTGGTTTTTCCAGATCTATGGATTCCATCCAATGTAAGTTAATGAATAATAATTTCAATAACCCTTTTTAACCATAGTTTGCACCTGCCTATATGCGATTTTATGCGATATATAACGCGTCTAAGCATACTTAAAAAAGGTATGTAATTTAATATGAAAATCAGAAAATCATGCGCAGTAGGAATTCAGTTAGTTTGCACTGCTACTCTATTCATTTTTATAGATTCTAACTAATGACGAAGGAAGTGCATCATCTATGTATATCTCTAAAGGGTCAAAGCAGCAGGAAACAATGAATTCACCCACTCTAATTTCTGAGGCGCTTCGTAGGATGAAATATGCGCTGGCTCGGTGTTGGAAAGAGAAAACTAAAACAGAAAGTTTGTTATTGGCCGTAAATATAAAATATTGAATCTGATTATTACATTTTGTATCTAAAGCACCCTTTGCGTTTTTTTGTGCAATAAATGAAATTATGTTTGAATGCGCAGGAGCAGCAGTATTTGTTTTACTTTCAAAAGAATCAAGACTGCAATATGGTTTGCAAAATTGCATTAGAGATATAAGAATATCAGAGTATACTGTAATCTTTTTTATTTTGGGAATCAGGCACACTCTTTATGCTAAATAGTTTCGCTTTAAGATAAGGAATTATATTTTGTTCGTTATTTTCGTTTTTTGTTAATACTTTTAAAAGATCCAATAATTGATTTGGAGTTGACGCCTCACTATGAAGACGAATCGATGTGGCATTCGGATATATGCACACTTTTACAACGTTTGAACTCACATAAAATGAAAATATTTGAAGTTGAAGAGAAATCTGGCCCATCTTTGAACGTACGAGACTCTCCACATACTAGTCTGGAGAATTTAAGGGTGATATCAGAAGAGCAGGATACTATCAAAATATCAAAAATGAACTCGTTTGTAGAATCAGCGGTATCTCTTTTGCTTTCTCGTACAAGTTCTGACCATAATTTTGTTCAAGCAGTGAATGCCTGCCGTATCTCCGCTCTTGTTGCTCTTCGCCGCCAGCTTGGTTCTCTATCTATAGAATCTTCTACTAGGAAACAAACAAACGCCAATTCAAACGAGGAAATGCCATGCAATATATCTGCTGGCATTTTTGTTAAATCGGATTTGCAAGCTGCTGTAAATTTATCTCTTGAAAAAATTGATAGGCATCATAGTAATGATCCCTGTAGCCATTTATCATTATGCAATTCACTCAATTTTCATCCTAATATTGAGGATGTATGGAGTACATTAATAATGCAGGCTGCTCAACAGAATGTTTCTTCATCTAATGAATGTGCTGTTTTTCCTCCTTATTTGATTTCAATGGATTTTGTTGCATCGCATGAATTTTTCAAGTACTCATTTTTGCTTATTTATGGTCCCCAAGGTTGTGGGAAGTCGTCACTAGCTAATTTATTTTTGTATACAATGCATCGCCGTGGATTCCTACTGTCTATTCCTTCTCTTTTTCATAGTTTAGTGGGCGAATCTCAGCGAGTACTACGTCTTTTATTCAATCAGGCCATAGTATCAAAACCTTCTACTATTGTTGTCGATGATATCGACTTAATTTTTGGAACCCGGCAGCATTCCTCACAATTCATGAAAGAATTGGTGGAAGCATTCGTCTATAATCTTGATATGATTAAAGGGCAGGATGTTTTAATTGTTTCTTCTTGCCAATGCTCACCGGAATATTTGCCGTCATCTATTATTTCTAGAGTTGATCATTGCATACGCCTCTCTTCACATTTCTACCCATAACTCTAGATATACGTTTTTATTTTGTAAATTTTGATCATGTTATTTCGAATTATGCTTTTATGAAGAGCTTACTGAATTTTACTTCAAATCAATTAGCCACTACTTTCGCATCTTTGTAGCCTCTTGTGGCTTGTTTTTCTGTGCCTTTGAATTGTTATGCTTACTTTACGAATAGAGGTATTCAAACTGAAGCTTCAACTTGATCAAGTTGTCTTTTTCATATACCTTTATGTGCTAATTTTTTTTTAAATAGTTCGATCAAGGTGCCATTAGCACGGAGAAGTAATTCATAACGGAAATTTTTGTCGCAAACATATCCCAGTCCGTTTATCCCGAACAATCTTTGCGCTTTCTGTTGCTATGTTCTTATACGAATTATAATAAGTGCTAATTTCTGAAACCATAAGTGCTTCATTTGCATCGGTTGTCTTCCGTTCATTCTGTGTGAAGTGAAGCTTGAATAAGCATTTTCGACACAAAATGCACGGGATTGTTCAACATTTGCACATATGATTCTCGTGTTATCAACTACATACAGCATTGATTGGCCTGACATGATACTAATTAATCAGCTTCTATTTTACTGATAGTCGACTTGCTGAAGTAGAAAGTCTGTTACTTGCCAAAGTTTTGCCTCTATGCTGATTTGTCTCAGCTACCGGACAGTTTTGCAAAATTTAATCACTCAATATGCAGTGACTTAATTCAGCATTCTTTACGACTTTTATCGCTTGGTTCTGATTGTTAAGCACACTTGATAAGCTTGTGAACAACTAGCATATTTTGAATGTTTCGATTAGAAGATAAAATATATGTTTTATCTTTATATGAAGATAACACTTTTTACTGTCGTAGAAAGTGCCCAAAACAACGCAATCTCGATCTAGAAAATGCAAAAACAGCACTGCCACGATACGTCTACTGGCCAACTTGTAACAGGAGAAACAAAAATAAGGAAAGGGTTGCGCAATAACAAAAATGATGTTAGATATACTCATTAGCACGACAATTTTTGTACAAAATTGAATTAATTCAAGTTATTTTTTCTTTTAGTGTGAAACTCATTAAGCAACTGCCCTTTGATTATATGTTAATAAAACAATTTTTTTGTAAGCGTATACGCAACACTGCTGTCTAGTAAAAACAGAAAAAGTTTCGTTTATAAAGCCTTTTTATTCGTAGTAAATGATTTGACACTCGCCTTATCTTTTAACGGAAGATAACTACAAAGAAGAAGAAATACCTTCTAAATTTGCCTATGTATCTTTTATACATTTCTTTCTCTTCTTTTGTTTCTTTCCATTTTTTAATTGCTCTAAAAAGTTGCTTGATTATTTAATTATGGTGTCGTTAGCAGCTCCTTGTCAAAATTCAGAAGCTCTGATAATCCTTCATTGACCAGTAACAATAAAAGTATTCAGATCTATTGTGGCCTTGAATTCATAAAAGTGTAGATACCAGGAAAATGCAGTAGCCCTGCTTTATTTTTGTCTTACGTAGTCACAAATTTGCTGTTTTAAAGCTACCTGCTTGCATGACTAGACTAATTGTAGCATTTCCTTTCAATATTTTAGAATGAATACTACAAATAAAGCTATTGATCCTATTTTTTTGTGGTTAAAGAAAGGTTTGTATGCTCAATGTTCTAAAGCAAGAGAACACTACTACAGAGAGAAGCATTGCTTGTTATAAAAACGTAGATGTGCAAAATATGACAGCATCTCCGGGAGCTAGTTATTCGTATTCTGTTTGGAAATTTTTTGAGAAGTTATAATTTCAACGTACACAAAAGAACCTTTAAAAATTAAAAAGTTGATATAAGCTATTTTATAAAACCCACAAATAAAATCCCGCTTTAAGACATGGAGCTACAATATCCTATTTGTTAGACTATAATTTCTTTTCGGCTCCTCCTCCCGTCACAAGACATCAATGCTCGCAGTAGAATGCAGAGAAAAATTATAAATATTGCTTGGAAATCTTATTTATTTTATATTCTTAGATAATGCTAAGATTGCAACACGTAAAATTAGCTGCATACACCTACGATTCTTCTTTTGAAATGCTAGCTCATGAAGTTTCAGAAAAAAACTGATCGACGCAATGCATAATACACAACATATTGTATTCAAATCATCTTTATGTAATAAAAACAACTTCTACTTGCTACTACTACATCAGACGTTGCATACTGCCCGTAAGGTTTTTGTTAAACGCACTTTTTTATGCAGTTCATTGATGTAATGCAACGCTTTCCACCAGGAATCAATAAAATAACACGCATAGCATGAATATACATTTTACTAAGTTGGAAAAAAACTGGTTTGTTTGGCTGTATGGATGTAAATAAAGTCCAGAAAGCATCCGTTTTGGAAAAGTACCAGCAAAACTTTATAAAAAACGCGTCTAATAGGTCCTTATTCGCGAAGCTGAATACGATCGAAACCACCGGGAGGGGGTAATACCATTGTGCTGCATCAGGGCAGTGTTACATTATGCTGTATTAGCGTTTTCGGAAGGCTGGATACATAGATTGATGGAAAAACAAGTTCATCTATAAATCGAAAACCTTACTTGCGCATATCTCTACCTAAATCCTTTTATTGCCTTTATGTTCAACTCTTACTTTATCAGATACACTTCCTTTGAAAGCTTTATTTCTTTTCTGTTATTCTTCTCTTAGCGGAATCTATTTCTACTCTGTATCTTAAGCAAAAACACGTTCCTTTCACTATTCCTGTTTTGCTTTACCATCCACTGACAAATTTAAAGGTAAAAACCGCGGAATTTTGTGATAGTATTTGCTATAGACGTTACCTTCTTCTTGCTATCCGACCGTGTCATTTCATTTCCCCATGATCAACACTCTTTTTTGTATTTTTCAATGAAACACGTTGACACTTTCAAGCTCTCCACCGACGTGTGATAAGGACAAAAACCTCCTCGCGTGCCTCTTCCCTTTCTTCTAATCATTTGCAGAGAGAGTTTATCTTACAATTTATATTTTTTGTTGTGCATTGTTATTTTGTGCGATCTATGTTGTTCCCTGAAGTTTTTTCCCTCTTGAGAAGCTCTGACGGTACTTTGTTTTGTTCCATAGAGAGAGTGCGCCCTGTAGCATTTCTTTGATCTGCAATTTTCTCCCCTTGTATGCGTAGAAAACCTTCTATTGGTAGCTTGAGTTGGTACCGTTTTAGATGACAAGAAATTCCCTCGATAGCAATAAAAAGAGGAATTTACTTTTTTACGCTATTTTACTTACTAATAGGGACTTTCAAAGTAGCCTGTAGGGGCATCACAAGCGTAAAACTGAATATAATTTTTCCTTGTGAGATGAAATCTGAAAAAACTGAAATGATTAGGTAATTCTGATGAAGTCTGCTATTACGAACTTCAATTAAATGAAGAAGACAACTTTTCTTTTCTAGAATCTCGGTATTTTACTTTTTTCAACACAGAAACGAGAGAACTGAACGCACAGTTTTGAAATATCTTACTTTTTCGTATTTTTTGTTTTGTCACTTGATTTACCTTCCTGCTAGGATGTTCATATATCTTTCCTCTTTAAAAAATATACGCTATTGGGAATGTGTGTTTATTTCTTATTTATTTTCTCAGGCTTTTAATTCACCCAAGTCAAGTGGCTTTATTCTAACTATTTTAGTTATCCCATTTTTTCTAATTGTTTCATTTTTTATCCTATTTTCAACACAATGGTAATGTTTCCATTCGTTTTTCCTTTCTATTTTATTTCAAAGTATTTTTATTATTATATAGTCTTACTCTACAGCATTAACGCACTCTGTACACCACAGAAGGGCAGAGGTTGTACTATCTCTCTTTTCTCTCTTAAACCTGAATTTGATAGCGTTTGTACTGTTTTTCTGGCGTTCATCTCTTGTCCATAAATCCTGTTTTCAATTCATTTTTGCGTGTATTTTTCTCCATTTCTCCCTGAGAGGATTTAACCTCTTGTGGTTATTCCCTCTTTTTCTTTTTATTCTTAATTTTTTAAGTGTAAATGGCTGCACCCGCAGTACATTTTTCGCAATGCATTAAAAAAAGATGAAAAACGATGAAGAAGGGTGAAAAACGATGAAAAAAGAGAAGGATTGTTTTTTTCTCCTACATCCTACGAGAGTCCATGGATGTCCACATTTCCTCTATCCTACTCTTTCATGCTTTGATGTGTTTCTTTAATTTTTTTTTCAGTTTGCCAATCGACATGGATTATCTTCCTTGCTGAAGGAAGGTGGCAAGGTGCTCTCTGGTGTGGAGGAAGTGGCTCTGAAAAATATCGAAGCTTGTCGATATCTTTCTACAATCACACAAACCTCTTTGGGACCCAACAGTGCGTTTTCTTCCTTCTTTTAAAGAATCAGACGGTCTTGTAGACTAGGATGTGTATATACATTATTTTTTGTTAGTGTGGATAAGACAGCACGTTTTGGTAAAAATGTATGCACTTTCTCCTCTTGTTTCAGAAAAAATGGTTGGAGTAGAATTCTTCCTGTTTGTAGATATCCTTCCCTGAAAGAGAGAGAGAGATGTGCATAGGAAGATTCTATACACAGCTTTATAGACAGTTTCAAAAGAATTCTATTTTAAAGTTCAATAGTGAGTATTTTTCAAATTTGTTGATGCTATTTTTTGCTTCAGGTATGAATAAATTGATTGTCAATCGTTTAGAAAAACGTTTTGTCACAAGTGATGCTGCTGTTATGATAAGTGAATTAGAAGTGGAGCATCCAGCGGCTAAATTGTTAATACAAGCAGCCAAAATGCAAGAAAATGAATTTGGAGACTTCACTAACTTCGTTCTTACCTTTGGAGGAGAACTCTTGAATCAGGTACAATCCGAGATAAGAAAGTTTGAGATAAAGATTTAAACGATGACAAGAAAAACTTCTAGCAGATAAAGCGAGAGTGACTAAAAAGAGAACATAGCATGGTATAGTTTTTATTCTGTTGTACATGTTTGGATTTTTTCTTTTCTTTTTTATCTTCTTTTCTCGGTAATTTGTCTTTTCTCTCAACACATCGCGTATATCATTTCTCTCTTTTTTCTCTTTTCTCCTTCTCTTTTTTCTCTTTTCTCCTTCTCTCTTTTCTCCTCCTCTCTCTTTTCTCCTCCTCTCTCCTTTCTCCTCCTCTCTCTTTTCTTCTCCTCTCTCTTTTCTTCTCTCTCTTTTCTCTCCCCTCCTCCTCTCTCTTTTCTCTCCCTTCCTCCTCTCTCTTCTCTCTCTCCCCTCCTCCTCTCTCTTCTCTCTCTCCCCTCCTCCTCTCTCTCCCCTCCTCCTCTCTCTCCCCTCCTCCTCTCTCTCCCCTCCTCCTCTCTCTTCTTTCTCTCCCCTTCTCTTCTCTCTCCCCTCATCCTCTCTCTTCTTTCTCTCCCTTCCTCCCCTCTTCTCTCTCCCCTCCTCTTCTCTCTCTCCCCTCCTCTTCTCTCTCTCCCCTCCTCTTCTCTCTCTCCCCTCCTCTTCTCTCTCCCCTCTCCTCTCTCTCCTCTTATTCAAAATACTATTTTGAAAGAGTTTTCCTTCCTATAAAAAATGTGTATATCTTTCTCATGTAGGCGGAAGCACTCATTAAACAAGGTCTTCATACAGCAGATATTTCCAAAGGCTATGAAACAGCCATTACAAAATGTTTGGAATATTTGAATGGTTTGAAATAATGTTTGGAGAATCTACAGTTTATAAAGCTATGAGGGAAGAGAGAGTATAGAGTAAACATACCACTTTTCTTACTGTTTTTTCTACACCTCTCACAATACGAATTGCATCCTCTTTGTTTTATAATATGTGTTTCTTCTTCTTTTGTATGATATTCTTTTCTTTTTTTATATATTCAGAAGCTTCTTGCTGGGAAATTAAAGATGTGAGGAATCCTGTGGCCATTTGTGAGGGTAAGCCTCTTCTATAGGAAGAGAAAATTATTAAAAAGGCAGAAATTATTTAAGTTAGAGGAGGGGCTAAACAGAATGGGATAAGATGAGAGAGAAATGGGATAAGATGAGATGGGATGGGATAAGATGAGAGAGAAATGAAATGAGATGGGATAAGATGAGATGGGATGGGATAAGGTGAGGGAGAAATGAGATGAGATGGGATAAGATGAGATGGGATGGGATAAGATGAGAGAGAAATGAGATGGGATAAGGTGAGGGAGAAATGAGATGGGATAAGGTGAGAGAAATGAGATAAGATGAGAGAGAAATGAGATAAGATGAGAGAGAAATGAAATGCAATGGGATAAGATGAGAGAGAAATGAAATGAAATGAGGGAGAAATGGAATGGGATAAGATGAGAGAGAAATGAATGAATGGAAAAAAATGGAAGATTTCTATAGAAGTAACAAAAAAAGTAAACGTGGATATCATTTTCACCTCTAAAATGAATAGAAAAGGACTTTGATAGGTTTAAAGGGTGTGTATTCGTTTTTAAGGAGATATTTTTCAGAATGTTGGACATCTCTTCTTCCTTGTAAATAGAGGAAGAGGATGGTAGTTCTTAAGAATTCAGATATGTAGGCAATGTGAGATATTTACTATGAGGTGTGTCCATGAAGGTCACCACAAATATTCTTCTTTCATCTCCTAATCACATTTTCTCATTTTTTTTATTTTTAGCCATTAAACCTGTGATTGCATCAAAACAAGGTTCCACAGACGGAAAAATTTTTCAATTAGTGGCAGAAACTGTAGCCTTAGTGTTACCACCAAATTTAAAAGATTTTAATACAGAAAATATTCGGTAAGAGAAGAAATTAACTCGCTTTTTCATTTTTTATCACATACGTATACATTTTTTTCTTTTTTCTTTATAATAAACGTAAAATACTCTCATTTCGGTGTATATATAGATTTTGAAAACTAAATATACTCTTATTTCTCACTCTTTATGAATTTATTTATTCTATTCAATATCTTTTTCTTTATGAATTTATTCACTCTTTTTCATTTTCTTTAGAGTTGCACAGCTCATTGGAGGATCTATCGATATGTCATATAGTATCAATGGAATGGTTATTCTACGTGATAGTGAAGGTAAGCCACAAAATAAAATTTAATACTATGAATTCATTAAAAAATTTGAATATATATATTCAAACAGGTAAAAGTTTTCTATTCTTTTAACTTAAAATTTTTCTATTCATGAGAAGAGTATTTTAAAAAATTTTATATTTTTGTGTGAGATTTTCTATAGGTAATATAAAGAAGAAGAAGAATCCTAAAGTTTTAATCTTATCCTGTGGTTTAGAAATTACTGGTAAGAATGTATTATAAAGTGGATAATTTTTTTTATAGCTTTGTTGGATTTATTATTAATTTTTTTCAAAATATGGATTTTTTATTATTTTTAGGTACGGAAGCCACTAGCACTGTTTTATTGAAGAATGCACAGGAGGTAAAGTTTTTTATAAATTTTTTTTTTTTCGTAAAATATATTTATATTTCTTTGAAAAAAATGTATTTTTTTTTTTTTCTTATAATTCATTTTTTTGCAGCTTTTGGATTTCACAAAAGGAGAAGAACATCAAATGGAAACGGTAATAGTTGCATTTTTATTATTATGTTTTTATATATATATTTTTTAATTAAATTTTGAGATTTTTTAACCAATTTTTCATATATATATTTTTTATTCTCTTCTTTTCATCTCTTTTTCAAAATATATATTTATTTTACAGCTAATCAGTGGTATTCAGCAAGCAGGTGTAGGAGTTATCATTTCTAATGGTGCTATCTCAGAAATAGCCCAACATTATTGCAATAAATATGATATTCTCACATTACGTGTATGTTTATAGTTTTGTGAATTAAATTTTAAAAAATGTATACAAATTTCTATTTTTTGTTCTGTCAACATTACACATGCTTTTACAGATTTTTTATTCTATTTTTTTTTATTCTATTTTTTTTTTATTCTATTTTTTTTTTTATTCTATTTTTTTTTTATTCTATTTTTTATTCTATTTTTTTTTCATTCTTTTATTTATTTTTTTATTCTTTTATTTTTTTTATTCTTTTATTTTTTTTATTCTTTTATTTTTTTTATTCTTCTATTATTTTTTATTCTCCTATTATTTTTTTTATTCTCCTATTATTTTTTTTATTCTCCTATTATTTTTTATTCTCCTATTATTTTTTATTATTCTTCTATTATTTCTTCTCCCTCTTTCCTATCCTATTTTTCTTTTTCTTTTTTTTTTAATAAAATGAATAATTTTTTCTTTTTTACCAAATATTTTGCAAAAAAGGTGCCTTCTAAGCATGAAATTCGTCGATTATGCAGAAGTTTGGGTGCTGTGGCTCTCGTTCGTTTGGTATGAAAATACGTTTTTCAATTTTTATTTTTAAAAGAGAAATATATTACTTTTATTCGCTTACTACATCAAACCATTAGAGAGTATAATAGTCAATTGTTTAGAATATTATTTATTTTTTTTTTTAATTTTTATATATTCTTTTTCTTTACTTTTAAAGTTTTAACGATACTATTTTCTTTTTTGAGAAAATTGTGAATCAAAATTTATCTTTTTTATATCTTCATTAGGGTGTGCCTCTACCCGAAGAAATAGGAGTGGCTGAATCCGTAGAAGTACAAGAAATTGCATCAAAAAAGGTAGTAAAGAAATTTTTTTTATTTATACTTTATTAATTATATTTATAGAGAATTTTTTAATTATTTTTTTAGTTTTCTTTTTATAGTTTTAAAGAATTTTTTATAGATTAATTTTATATTTCTTTATATTTATTTTAGGTGACTGTTATTCGTGCAAAAGATTCCCGAGTTGGAACGATTGTTCTTCGTGGTGCTACAAAAAATGTTTTGGATGAAGTAGAACGAGCCATTGGTCCGTTGATTCTCTTTATTATAATAAAATAATGAATAATATATTTATTTTTTATATTTGCAGAGAATTTATGGAGTGTGAAGAGAATTTATAGAGTGTGAAGAGAATTTATGGAGTGTGAAGAGAATTTATGGAGTGTGAAGAGAATTTATGGAGTGTGAAGAGAATTTATAGAGTGTGAAGAGAATATATATAATTTGAGGATTTTAATATTCCGAAAAAAATTATCTCAAAAGTTATTTTATGGATATCTTTTCAGAAATTTTATTTAAGGAAATGTTTTAGTGATTCCTCTTTTCTATAGATTCTTCTCTCAATGTTTTTGGGTGTATTTTTTTTTTATAAATATAATTTATTTTAAATTTCTCATGTGTTGATAGTTTTTCTCGGTTGTTATATTTTTAAAATATTATTTCTTTTAAACTTTTTTTAGATGATTCCATCAGCTGTGTCAAATCTTTTCTCAACGATCCCAAATTTGTTGCTGGCGCTGGCGCTATCGAAATTCATTTGGCTCACAAATTGCAGGTGAAGAATATAGCATCTTTGCTTCATATTTTTCTTCTTTCATCTTCAATTTTCTTTTGTGTATAGCATTTTTAATTTTTCTATTTCATTTTGAGTCTTCCTTATCATAAGTCTGTCTTCATTAGAGTTTTAATTTTTTCCCTTACAGTTCATATTTCTTCTTTCATCATCATTTTTCTTCTCTTTTTATTTGATACTTTCTATTTTAGTTTCATACTTTTTCATGATCGCTGAATTTTTCCAGCGATTTTTTCACTGATTTTATCTATGCCTTGCATACAGTAACAGATTAAGAAATTTCTTGCTTTAGAGTAACCTTTGGAAGATGAATAGAGATTAGAGGCGAGAAGAGGAAAAACTAAGAAGTTCAGAGAGGGAGTCGCACAGTAAACAATCTCCTCAAAATGTTTCCTCGTGTGTTTCAAACTATGAAAATATGAAACTATTTTAAATTTGGGTGTTTCTCGTTTGAATTTTCTTATAGAATCCCTCAAACTCTCAACTTCACATTCGAAACAAAGATTGTACTATTTTTAACCATTTTATTCTCTTCTGTGTGTGAATTTTTGGATGTTTTATTGTATGAAACTATTTGTAAAGGAACTTGGATCCAATATTCCTGGATTGGATCAATATGCTGTCTTGAAATTTGCAACAGCCTTGGAATGTATTCCAAAAATTATTGCAAGCAATGCTGGATACAATCCCACTGGTTAGTTCTTCAGAAAAATAGAAGAGAAAATGTAAAATAGTGAACGTTAGAGAAATCCTAAAAAACGAATGCTCCAAGAGAGAAGATGGATGAGGAGAAAACAAGGAAGGAAGTTGTTTTGCGTCATATTTGGGATTTCTACGATATATGTATGTGTGAAGAACGTTAAAAGAGAGATAAAGTTGTATAAAACATCTTTGGAAATACGAATTTTGTTACGTCTACTTTTTTATTTTGCGTTTTTCTCAAAGTTTTTGGAGTTTTTACCATTCCTTTTAGCCGCATTCGTGTGGAATTCTTTGAGAGAACGCTGTCAAGGGAGGAATGTTTATAAACTGCTTTGGGAATTTGTATTTCATAATCCAAATCCGTTTCTTCATGGCCTCTATAAAGGGTTCTTATATATCTTCCATTTTGTCTAATTCCTTTCAAAAATCTATAGAAAGCAAACTATTTTCTTGATTTCCAACCGTTTGTATGTATGCAAAGGCTACCCACTTCCTCTACTATCTATTTTTATTTATCTCTATGGACGACACCACCGTCGTTGGTTCGGTTTGGATTTCTGTTTTATATACAAAAATCTTGGATATTCTGATAGTTTTGTGTATCGTTTTTGCTTTTAATTTATATCTTGCAGAGGCTATCACTAAGTTATATGCCGCTCATCAGCAAGGAGAGATAACAACTGGAATTAATATTACGGTAAAGTAGAAGGAATAGAGGATGAAGAATACGAAAGCTGTGTTTTTTTAATAGGAAAGAAGGGGGGTGATGGCTGTTAGAGAAGAGAGCCCATCTTTTTTTAAAAGAATAGACATTCATGCATGTATGCCAGTGAGAAGGAGGTGAAAAAGTAAATTGTTTTCCACAATGTGTTTGCATGGAAAGAAAATGTGTGGCTTCATTATATTTCTAAATGAAAAAGGAGTATTTATATGAATGTTCATAGTTTGTACTTTTGCTATTCTCTTTTTTGTAGGGACCTTCTATGATCTTAGATGCCAAGACAGAAGGTATAGATATATCAAAGTGTTTGAATGCCTCTCATGAAATGGATTTTGTACAGTATAGACATGTTTTTTGGATAATTCTGCTCGTACTAGTAAATCCTGTTTTGCTTATGGCTGTATCAAATATTTAGGGCATGGAAGCTTGGTAGGATAGGCAGATAACAAGATGTTTAAATCGTTTTAATTTACTGCTTTTTGTTATCGATTTTTTTTGTATGCTGAAAAATGGAAATTTTTTGCTATTCTTGTTGTATTTTATTAATTTCTGAAAGTACGCCTACGAGTGTCACTCATGGAAACATATTTGGGTATATATACATGGAATGATGTATCTTCTATCTCCCTTCACGTTTAAGGTTCCTTTTTGTTTGATTTAATAATACATGATAAGCTATGTATTCTTTATTCAGGCATATTTGACCACAAAGAAACCAAATTTTGGGCTATCAAATTGGCTGTGGATGCTGTTCTGACCATTCTGCGAGTGGATCAAATTTTGATGGCAAAACCGGCGGGTGGACCTGCTCCTCGTATGGATTTGAAAGAGAGTTGGGGAAAAGAGCAAGAGAGCAAAATAAGAAACTGAAATTTACTGAGTCCAAAAATATTTTGTGATGAAGTTGTGAAATAACCACAAATTTGTTTTGTGTACTTTTTTTAAATACATGAGAGTCGCGCTATGCATTTTTTGTGACCGTTGAACATAGTATACTTTCGTGTGAACGAATGTTCTCATCTTTACGTTTTGCTTTACAAACATTACCTATGTCTTGTGTTTTTGAACAGCTGCTCCTGGTGCTCCTGATTTGGACTAAGCATTCCTCACCCGTGGTACACTACCTTCGTTTTGTTGCATATTTACCAATTTGGCAAGCCTCTAGTCCTCGCTGTTCTAATGAGCATTGCTAGCTCTATTTTCATTATTTTAATGCTGCTGCAAATTGAATGAATCCTTTTGTTCTCTACCATCACACTTGAAAGGTGTTTATCTTTCGAATATGTTCAAATTTCCCTGCATAAAATTTACTACTTGAACTTGACATGTCCTATTGATCACTTTAGTTCATAACCTTTTAACTTGAACAAGAATCTTTAAGCATCAACAGTTTACATCAAGTTTGCGTTGGAAGATTTGGGTTTGTTCTATCGGTGTTTGTCAACGACTTGAAATGGAAGGGGTTGGTCGTTTTCAAAAGTGAAGATGCTGTAGAAATCTTTGGGTTAATTTCCTGTCATTATTATTCTCGGTCTTGTGGATGAGAAGTGCGAATAAGTTATTTTCAGTTGCTTTTTATTTTCGATAATCATGAAATAAGGTGGTATTCCAACATGTTGCGTCCTGGCACATCCACAATTTGTCTTACTTTTTACGAGTGACAAAACTTCTCCGCAATTACATTTTGTTTGTACAACGGAAGTATTTAGGCCTATATTTCGATAATAACATTCTTTTAAATATGAAATACATCAACCTGATCCTAGGGTACCCTCTTTTCCTTTATTCTCAAGTGCACCCAATTCTAAATTTTTAAAATAGTATGGAAGAAATAAAATGTTTATCAGTAGTTATTTGAATAAATTGCTATTTGAAATTCTTACTTTATGCGTAAATTGGTGAAAGCAGTTGAATAGCTCTTTCCTGTCTCAAATGGGAGAATGATGAAGTATTTTCCACATCGAATTACTTGTGCATATTCTGCCTATTTTTCATTAGCAAATAATGCGCTTATGCTATTCATTTTCAAAAAACAGCTACGATTCACAGGACAGTTTAAGACTCGATTCGCCTATTTAACCGCGTTTGAATATATTTCGATGCGTTTATTCCAAGAAACTTAAAGTTTGTCAAATGGTCAGGATATCGCGATTAGCTTTACTTATTTACTTGCAAAACCACGCGTAACGACCGAAAATATTTCTTAAAAGTAATAAGGTCTTTGCGCTATTTGTTTTCTGCAAGAAGCAAACACATTAGCAGAGAAATGGTCGTTTTATTTTGTAAAACAAAGTTGTAACCCGAATAGATGCAAAGTCTCCTGTGAGGTTACATTAAGTGCTTAAACAAACCTGCCATTCGGTGAAATGACTTGCAAAGGGTTCTATGAAGGTAAATTTTTTTGCGGAATTTCTAGGAAATATGGGAATAAAGTCTTAATTTACCATTACTGTATTGAATTATATTTAAAGGTAGGAAAAGACATTTAAGTTGTCAATGTTTTCCTTGGATAATTTTCAACATTTTGATTTACTCCTCTAATCGAAATACTTTTCGTACCCCCTCTTAGCTCCGATTACATGCCTTTATTCTTCATAGCAATTTTCTCCCACCGGCAAAAGTCAAATAGTTGGAAAACTACATTCATTGAGAACCATACGCGCGTAAGATTAATACTTGTGAAGTTGAATACATTTTGCTACTGTATCTTACCACGTCGTTACACTACAATGTTGTAGCCACACATGAATAGATCGCGGACCACCTTATAGACGCCATACTGTGTTGGCAAAGATAATAATACGCGCAACAACGAGCAGCTTCTTGTTATTACAGAATCGCCGCGAACATATTGACCGAAGTTGCAAGCAACATCGTATTCTCCGTTTGTTTGTAACCGAGAAATTGAATTAAATAAGCAAAAAAATACGTATACAGTGCTCTAAGGCGTAGGCTTTCAACCCTTATAAAATCCCCCTTTTGCACACGCAAATTCAAGTAATTTGTGAAAGTGTGGGTGGGGGAAGGCATGCCACGGTTGTAGCAGAACAATGATAGTTGCGAATTTCATCACACCCTGGAGCAATCAAGGTGTGTGCTTCACCACAGTGTGTCTACTTTATTACAGAGCTTAAAATTGGAAATTTAAAAGTTAGAACAATGGAATAATGTACTGAAATAGTTTTTGTGAAACTGGCATATTCAATTTTTGGAAGCAGTAATTTTTTTTCCTTCTCTTTGTATAAAATTCCTTTTTATTTTCGTTTCTTTCTTTTCTCGTTCTCTAAATTTTCACCTCCTTCTAATTTACCTTCTCTTTGCACTTCTTCTTTCTCCTCGGATGTTTTCATTTCCTTCTTCTTTTTCTTCTTAATAGAAAGACCCTCTCCTGGTGGATTAAATGTTATTGCTGGTTTATTTGATTAGTTGTCTTATGCAAAACCGAAAAAAAATCTTGCTGATGTCTTGCTAGTGTTTTCTTAGTGTTTTGTTAGTGTTTTGTCACTGGATATCCTCGAGATATTCAAATTTCAAGTCCCCATCCGGACTGCCCTTTATTTTGGTAGAAGCATTTTATAGATTTCTCAAGTATGTTACTTTTTAAAGAGTCTCATTAAAAAACGGAAAAGTAGTTCTAGAGCAGAAAAAGCAATTCAATTGGATTCAGCATTTTAATTGGCATCAATTTTATCATCTCATAGAAAACTGAGGGAGTATCTGGAATAACGTGATTATTCTTTCTGATAGTCCCAACTTTTTCTTTTTGTGAAACGGAACAATATGGGTTCTAACTAATAAGCCATTTTGGATTTTTCGCCAGAGAATGGAGTATCAAAAGAACAACGGCACACCTCACTCTAAAAGTGAGAATTTTTTTTTCAGTCCTCAAAGTGAACTTTTCCTCACTGCTAGTTTGAAATTTTATTGCATTCTTATTACCAATTTTATCATTTTATTCGCAAGCTCTGAGTCATTAGAAATTTCTTCTACCGAGCGGCTGCTCTTTTCTGAAGCAAATGAGACAGTGTCTTCTTCATTGCAAAATTATTCGCGAAAGTTTCGATACCATTCTTACTCCGAAATTATAACTGGGTTGGAAGAGTTGGAAAAACAATTTCCACACTTAGCCTCTTATAGCACTGCGGCGAAATTATGGCCTCACTTAAACTGGAAAGCTTCTTGGTTTAAGTGTGACGATGAAAAGCCGTACGTCAATTAGTGCAACTATATTTATCAAATGCTTCTACTTTTGAAAAAAAATGCAATCTTACTTTGACAATTGCGAATTACTTTCATTGCTTCAAATCAGTTTTTTATATTTATTATACCAGTAGACTTTCGTAGTCGACATAAAAGAAATTTATTAACGAAATAAAATCCATAAGCTTTCCCATTTTCCCTATTTTTGTAAACAAAATGCTTCCATTAAATGCGCCGAATGATTTTTTATTCACAAGACTGGTTATATACAATTATATGGGAGATTTCTGAAATAATTTCGAATATTCAAAATTTTTGAAAGGAAGTGTAAGTCGCAATTAGGCAGAAACACGATATATATTATTCAAAGTGTATTATAAATCCCCAAAACTATGCATTAGATATTCAGTATTTAGTCTCATTGTATATTGCTTATGTGTTTACTTTAATTGTTGCGTATCTACAAATTGTTAGGTGTGAAATCCCAATTGTAAGAATCGCCCATAAAGACTATTTGACAGAAAATACACCCGAAGTATTTTTCAGTGGATGTGTACATGGTGATGAGGTAGTCGGCCCTGAGGCAGCCTATGAACTGTCCCTTTTGTTGTGTAAAATGTACTCGGTGGACCCTTTTATTACTTTTATGGTCAGCAAACTATATATATGAGCTATAGCAGCTTGAATTGTTGTGAAACTCATCTCTCGATTCTCATCTGAGCCAAAGTTTAATAAATATGTCTTACGACCGCAAAATGTTTCCCGAAAATGATGTAAAATGGTTTTTTAAAGAACGCAAAATAATCTCTTGCTCTCTTTTAGTTTAAAGAAAGCATGATATGGATGAAAAAAAGGGGAAATCGACAAAAATATCTCGGCTTATATTTCTTTTACTTTAGGTGAATCACCGGTCAATTTATATTATGCCGTTTGCAAATGCTTATGGATTTTCGCATAATACTCGAGTAAGAAAAGTTTTTTAGACCAGTAATTTAGTTGATATAACTGAAAAAATTATATTTGCGCTTTTAAAGCAGTACTGGTTTATATAATATAATGCAATGCTATTAATATAATTTTTTGTTTTATAAATATTAAGTCACAACACAATAAAACTATGTAAATATAATTTTACCAAAATCTTTAAAGTTTTTACTATTATTAACCATTTTAAAGTAGATACTTTGCAGCCAAAAAATGATGTATACTTTTTTTTAAAGAAAGAAGCCAATGTAGACCCAAATAGAGACTTTCCTTACCTAACGGAGGGTAAATGTTTTCGATCGTTTACGACAAGATCTATCAATGAATTATTTCGGGATCATTTATTTCGATCTGGAATAACTTGGCATGGAGGTCTGTCCATTACAAACCGCTAAAATCATTTTTTGAAAATTCAGCTATACATAGAATAAATTCTATCTAAAATAATATACACTACTCGAAAAAATTTTACTTTTACGTTATAACAGCATTTTTAACTGGCTAAATCCATTTAATGCTTAAATATAACAAGCAAGCAATATTTTTAAATTGATTGTTTCTGTTTTATTATTTCTACAATTCTAATTCTTTATTGAACTATTGAATTTTTAATTAAATCAAGTATGATTACAGCTAAATTTTTGAAAAATTCATTTTTTAGTAAAGAGCTAACTATAAAAAATATAAATTATATATATTTTTTAAAAATTTCACTGTAACATTAAAAAGTAAAATTTTATTTAGTAGCTGTAATGTTTGCAGCCAATAATTATTAATAAAAAAAGTGAATTTATCGTTTTGCTTCAAAATAATATTTTATACTTACTTTTTATTATTTGGATAAATTTTATTATTTAAAAAATTTTGTATATTTTTAAAAGATTAAAATCAAGTTGTAAAAAAATTTTAAACTTTACACTTATGTATTTATTTTTTAATTACATTCATAGAAAAAATATTCATTTTATACAGCTATTCAAAATGATGTATAATTTGCAAAGTATTTTTTATGCAAGGCCTAAACATACTTTTGTTTCATATTTTATGCTTTTTGTATTTAAATAGGTACACGTTCATTGACGTATCTTTGGGGCTCTTTTGATGGCTGCTATAAAGATAAGAAACGAATGGTTTCCTACGAAGCACCTGATAATGCTATGCAAGTTAGAATTGCTGAAATACTCCAAGAAAGTGCGTTTAAAATTAATAGAACATCATATTTTTATCCCATGGGACCAACATGCGATATTATTTATCCAGTGAACGGAGGTGAAATGAAATGATTCAAAAAAAGCATAAAATAAATTATGTTTATTTATGTTAAAGTTTAACTAGACGTAAAGAAAAATTATTTTGTAAGTATTTTATATTAGAAATACAAAAATTTCAGTTATTTTGTAATACATCCTTAGGTAAAATAAACACATTGGGGTGGTGCATGCAATGATGCAAAAAATAAGAATAATTCAAGAGTGTTTGCCGCACTGTTATGCATATTTTATTGCAAACTGCTAGTGCCAACAAAATTTTTTAAATACATTCTCTATTTTAAAAATAGTGTATATAAACAGTTAAAAAATTTTCTCTTATTTTTACACTAATTTTTTTTTTAAATTTCTATTTGAGTACTAAAAATAGGCCAATAAAATTGCTTTCTGTTTTTTTTATTGTAGTTTTTACTTTAAACGGATAATGAATATTATTTATGCAAAAATTGTATTTTAAAAAGTGTTGAATTTTATTTTGAGTTTTTAAAGTTAATGCTTTTGGAATTTTATTTTGAGTTTTTTTTGTAAAGAAAAAGAGTAAAATTTTGATAATTGCATTAACAAATTTTTAGAAGCTTTCATTTAATAATTCAAACAGGTTTGATTGATTTTGCGTACGGTGGAAGTTGGCTTAGCACTCCTAAGCCTATTAATACATGCAAAAATATTGACTATCCCCTAAAAAATACGCTACAAGATCCTTCAAGCTTTAAATGCTTGCTTTATTTAATAGAGACAGATTACCCAAAAAGACCTGATCCATCTATGTTAGGTAAGCAATAAATTCTTTTCTTTTAGCAAATGTTTAAGTTACATTTTTTTATTTTTGATTTAGAGTTTCTAGTGCATTATTATTATCAATATATCAAACAAATGTTGCCCTTTATTTAGATTGCTATTAATTTAAAAAATAACTCTCAAGTTAATTTTATATTTTTATTCATATATAAATTTTCAAGTGAATAAGGTTATATAGGAGCTATACGTTTAATTTAATTGAATATTTGTTAATATTTTACAATAATATTTTACATTTTTGGACAGTAAGCACAAGTCTTATAATAAAATTTTCAACTGTATAGAATGCTTTTATTTTATTTTAATGTTGCGCTAATAAATATATTTGTAATTTATATTTACTGTTGATAGCAATTAGCAAATTATAATTTTGTTATTTTAGGAATGTTTTCCGAGCTATTTAACCAAAGCATGAACAATGGACTTGTATCTCGTAATATTCGAATGGCGCTAAAATTAATTGAATTGGCTGAACCTGCTGTTTTATTTGAAAAAATACCATCAAAAATACTTTTGCCAGGTCTTAGAAAAATATTTACTTAAAATATAGATAATTCTTAAAAATAAAATAATTTAAATAAAGCTAACATAAAAATGTACAATTTTAGGTAAGTAGTATATTTTTAACATTAAAAAATATTGTAAAAAATATGTAAAAAAATTATTAGATGGATATAAGTGTTTTTATATTACAATTAACTACAACTAAACATTAGGTCAAATTAGAAATTATTTTATTACTTTGTTTTTAATTATTTAATGTATCTAGCTTTATTTTCAATTATGGTTGCAATTTTTTTATACTAACTAAAAACTTTTTACAGCAAAACAATAACTACATTGTAATATTTACTTTTAAATACAAATAGATAAATTCAATTTTTTTTATTAATCCAATAATATATGTCAAAATTTTTTAGTTTGGTTTTACATGATCTAATTTTTTTAAGATTGGAACCAGTTAAATATTTTAGAGGCTAATGATTAAAATTATATTTTGTGTGACCTCTTAAACATTGTAGCTTTTCTTAAATACAACAAAATAATAAAGACTAAATTATTTATATGCTAGATTTTTATTTGCTATAAAAAAATTGTATAACAAAATTTAAAAAATTTATCAGCATTTTATAATAATTATAATTTTTTTTTGTTTATTTTCATGTTAAGTATTATTAAAAACGTAATAAAATTCTCAACAAGTTTTATCAAATTTGTTTTAATTTATTTCTATTGTTTAAAAACTTTTTTTATTTGCATAGATGTTTGTAAAGTATTAAAATTTATTTATTATTATATAAAATCTTAAATTATACTAAGTTTTTAATTGTAAAAATTTACTAATTTAAAATTTTTTTTATTCAATTACGTTTGAATCCTATTTGTGTTTTTTTATTCTATGTGTATATTGTAGGAGATTCTCTTTATTTAAAAGCCTATGGTGTAGGCTGTGATCAAATGACAGCAATCAACATAGAATTGCATAAAGGAATCTGTTCTGCAGCATCAAAAAACTCGAATGGCTCAATTACACTTCTTTATGTAACTAAAATTTCTCCTCTACATCCCTGCTCATCGTTGGCTATTTGGAATCATTCATTTTCTTCTTCAAAAGCAAAAACTGAGTTAAAAAATCCACTTAATATAGAATGGAAACCTCCATTTTTATTAAAAGTAACTTAAATTCTTTTACTTAAGTTTTTTTAAATGTTTGTGTGTAGGAATACACTACAATGCTTGTTATGTAAAATAAATTATGAAATTGCAAAGTAAAAATTTCAAAAAATATTTCTATTTTGGATAATGTTTTAAAATAAATTTTGCATATATTCCTTGCAATTTTATAATTTTAATCTGTCAAATTAAATAAAAACAATGCTTTCTATACCAAAAAATATAATTTAATGTATTTATTATTTTTTGCTTTGTTAGGAAGGCGCTTATTGCTTAATTCTTACAACGGAATTTGATCAGGAAAGTTATTCATACTGATATACAAACTTTTATAATTAAAAGCCTATTTTAATGCATAAATAATGTTTAATTAGAATTACTTGTTACTATTTTTGTTTTAATTTTAAAATAAATATCTAATATGTAAATAATTAATTAAAATGAACAAGTTATCGATGTTAGATAAAAACTTAAAATAGTAAAAAATCAAAAATAAGCACAAAAATGCTTGTGTTGATGTAAAATAAATTATAAAAATTTATAAATAACTTCTTTCTTTTCAAAATGAGTATATAAATACTTTATTTTAATAAAAATTTTAGGTTTTTATTTTATATGATTAAAATTAAAATATATTACCAACTAAGTTTTGATTTATTTTTTAAATTTTAAATGTACAATATTTCACATAAAATATTTTCAATTTTTTTTAATGCGTTTTAAAATTTAAATTTACGGAATTTTGATTTATACAAAATATTTTTTTGATCAGTAAAAGTTTTGCTTTAAATATTTTCAAAATTAGTCTTAATTAAATTTGCTTCATTTTTTGCATTACAGAATATTTTATTTATTAATTTGTATATTTTCAGCTTATAGTTTATTCATCAATTATTTGAGCAGCAGACTATTTTTGAATGTTAAAACTTTTATTTTTATTATAAAAATTTTACATTTTAATGTTCAAATAGTTTAAAGCATAATAAATTGCAAAAATTTTATAAAAGTTTTCAAATATTCCTTCGTAATTTTTTAATTTTTTCAAAAAAAATTTTGTACATATTTTTGAAAATATTTTTAGCATTGGGGAGTGCAGCAATCTCCGTTTCCTAATGCACCTCCGCGTTCTCATTTAGCTCGTGCTAGACTTGAAAAGGTGTTTAAAATTAAAGTTATCAAGCATTACTTTTAATTTTGCTAGTAAAAATGTATATAATGCTTAAATTTGTATTTTCATGTTCAAATAAGTTAAAATTTAACTTTATTTTTTATTTTTTTTATTTTAACTATTGATTTTTGTTAAAATTAAAATTTTTTATTTTATTCATTTTATTTTTAGTTTTATTTATATGAAAAAATAATTTATAATACTCAGTTAAATATTTACAAAAAATCTACTATTTTTTTTTAGTTTTATAAATCTACCAGTGCAGATGGTTTACATACTATAATTGGCTACAAAACATGGTTTGTATGTTTTTGAATATTAATATTCTTTGTCTATATAGCATATTATTAAAAATATTTTATTTATTGCTATAGTTTTTGTTTATTACCTTTTATTAAATATGTCTTTTTTTGTATTGTGTTTTATTTTAACATTTGCATTTGTGTAAATATTTTATTTTATTTTTAAAAAATTTCTTAAATTGCCATATTTTACTTTAATGTTATTATTTATAATCATTTTAGTTTTTGTTAATTTTTTGTTTCTTTACATTTTTATTACATTATTTGCTTTTTAGAATTACAAAAAATAAAATAAATAATGAAAATCTTTGCCATGCTAATATACAAATAAAGAAATTTTTAAAATTCTAGTTTAGCCTGCGGTTTTTAAAAGTTGTAATTTTAAAATAAAAATGAAAATTTCAAGTTAAAACTTTTTTTAAATACAAACGTTTTTAACTTAAACTATCATTAATTTTATTTATTTTTTGTGATAATTATAGGAAATTCCCTGTTTATACCTCAGGAAACATTACTTTTAATGGTTTTAATTTTATGTTTTTAAATAAAAATAAAATTTCTTTACCATCCTTGCTTTTTTCTTCTGGTAAATTGCATAGTATCTTTTTGATATTTATTTTATCAACAAAATTTGATTGATTCATTATTTTTTAACTGTTAATGAGATAAAAAATACTCATAATTTAAAAAATGCTAAAATAATAAAAAAACATATAACTAAATACGTATAAAAGAATGTTAATTTATTGTAAAAATATCAAGCTATTTGTAACAAAAGCAATAAAATGCATTTGCATTAAAAATTGTCAAATTAGTATTTATAAAAACTAAAATATTTGACGTAAATGTATCTTCATAAAAAGTTTTCTATATATATATATATAACAAATGTAGTATTTAATATTAATATGTAAAAAATATTATAAACAGTTAATTGCTATATTTATGCTTTTTCATTGCAAATCATTTATTTGTTTATCATTTTATTTAAAAGTAATTTGATTAATTTTTTGATTCAGTATACTTTGATTAAATCAAACCTGCATTTTATTCAGGAAATTCTAGTAAATTTTTATTTTTCACTGAGGGAGAATCATCTGCAGATACTACTGTTGATCCTTTTTTACAGCAAAAAATGTATTTCCAAAATATTCCAAATGCTGATAAATTTCAACTCTACGCAATGGAAAAAAATCTTGTAAATTTAATTTAATTTTAAAATATTTTCAAAAGTAGTTAGAAAGCTAATAATTTAAAATTGTCATTATTTAAAGCAATAGATATGTTAAAATTTCAAAAATGCTTTTTTGTGTCAATTTTTTATAGTTTTAAAAAAAGCACAATTTAGATGAATTTTCATATATATTTGGAAATACTTTAAGGTTATAATTTTTTATTACACTTGCTATTTTATTTATATTTTAATATGATAAATATTGTTATCTATTTTGCTTTTTGGTTCTTAAATTAAATGTTATACCTAATTTCTATTTTACTTTGTTTAAAGCTATATTTGCATTTTTTGTTTTATTAATTTCTTTTAGTCTACTTGTTTAAATAAAGATGAATCTTCTTTATCATTGTTAATCCAAGCGTATGGAAATTTATTCAATTATGAATTTTTACCAAAGTTAATTGAAAATAGTAAGGATAGATATTTTTACTCGCTTACTTAAAACTAAGAGTGCTATATTAAGCAGCTGATTTCTTAATTAAAATTTTATACTACTATTTAACATATGCTTTTAAAAATTTATACTTTTTATATGAAATGATTGTACATTTACATTTTATAAATAATTTTTTATAAAGCACTTAATTCTTTGTATTATATTTATTTGTTGTGTAGAGTGTCTTAATATGTTTACTTTAGTTTTTAATTAAAAAAAATTTTTACTTAATAAAATTTTTATACTGTATTTTGTGCTTACAACTTGGTTTTAATTTTTCAATTTACAATTTTTACGTATTCTTTTTTGGATTAGTACCTTTATTAATTTTTATTTTTTCTAATTAAAGATTTTTATTTGATCATTGATATAGATCTACAATTTAATGCTTTTTATAAAGTTTTGATGTCATTTGTTTATTTTAATAAAAGTATTTGTGTTTGATAATAGGTATCATAGATGAAATGGGTTCTGTAAAAATTGTTGTAGAGCGCAAATTTCCTGAAACAAAAAGCAGTTGTTTTTTTAAAACAATGGAGTATTTTCCTATTTCATTCATCAAAGGAAAAATATTGCATATAGCCTCTTTGGATTCTCATTTAGACAATAAAACTAAAAATGCTTCTATTGTTGCTAGCAGTATAGTTGGAACAAATGTAAGAAATATTTTGCACAAAAATGCCTACAAGATATAAAAAAGCAATGCTTGTAAGATTTATTTTTAAAAAATGTAATAACGATGCAAAAAAATTACTATTTTTAGTCATTTTTCTATTTTTTAATATGCTAAACTAAAGTGCTTACTTTGTGCATGGCATAAATTTTTCCTTTTGTGAATTATATATATTTTTAGTTTTACAACATCTAACAGATGCAAAACAAGTTCTATTTTTTTTTAAATTATATTTTTGCTTACTTTTTGGTTACACTTATTGTATTTAATAGTAATTTTTTTATTTTATTCAAATTGTTTATTAAAATTATTTATTGTTATGCAGAGCTACTATTTTTTTATAATTACCTTATTTTTACTAATGTTTAAATAAATTGCTTTATTTTTTGCATTATTATGTGCAAGTAAAGGCAATTAAATTTTTATATAAATATGCATAAATCTGCACAGATGGTTTTTTCAGCCCTATAAAATAGAAATATTTCTTGAAAAATAATTAGTTACTTTTTCTTTAGTGCAAAATGTTTGAAATAAAATATGTTTTTGTGTTTATTATTTCAAAGATATTTTCGTTGGATGAAAGCAATTGCAATGTCCATAAAACTTTGATGTGTTACCACTCTCCCTTGTATTCATTGGATAATTTGGAATTTTCTCCACCTTTTGGCTATATTCAAATTCAGAGAAATCTTAAAAATAGTAAATTCAACAGCAATAACGAAACAAAGCAAAGTTTTATTCAAGAGGGGAAACTTGGCTTTGCTTGGAATATTACTTATGAAGCTTTGTCTTTTCGGGTTAAAATATTTTTAGAGTGCGTATGCCCACATCTCTATAAGTTTTTAAAAGTCAACATCTATTTGCATACATGAAATAAATATTTCATTTCTGAATGCTTTTTTATATTTTTTGCTTTAATATTTTTGTCATAATTTTATGTTTATTTATTCTCTACGAATGTCACTAATTTCTTTTTTTAATTTACTAAAATATTGCACTTTTTTTTATTGGTGGTCGTTATGTGGATTACAGTGCTCTACAGAGTGCCCTTATCAAAATCTCACGTATTTCTTATCCAATCTGAAGGAGGAAGTTAGCACGCTGATGTCTATTCCTTCTCAATCAGTTTTTCTTTCATCACGATGTGGTTGTAATCATGGTACGTTTTTTATTTTTTTTATAGGGCTTTAATATATGCTTAAATAAATATCATGTAGTAATAGTTTGAGTGATAAAATGCTCTGCACAAATCAAATATTAGAATTATAAATAGCCACATAGATAGTAGTTAATCAAGGCAATTTTTTCTTAGCATGAGTAGATTTGGGAATAAAAATGCAATTTTACATTTTGGCAAGCTAAGTAGTCCTGTTTGAAATTTATTTTTTACAAATTACCATTCTCTATCTTTGCTTAAAATTAGATTATGGGACTGGTCTTGTTTTTTAATTAAATCACTTTTATCTTTTAATTATTTTTATCCTTTCTACATACTGTTACAAGCTTGTTTTGTTATACTATTTTATTTGTTTGCGGCATTCAAATTATTTGCGCAATTTCCTCTCTTATCTTCAAAAGCCCAAAATATAGGCTTTCTTAAAGTTGACGTTTCTGATTATTACATTAAAAAAATTACTGTAGTAATCCAAAAGATACGGCATGAGAAGATAAGTCAATGATCTTGTTTTTACTATTGCTACGTAACAATGCAGCATGGTTTACGTTGTTATTTTTTTACTGGCGTATATTATCATGTTTTTCTTTTTTTGATCACGACACTTCACCTTGTTCTTTTTTTATAGGATCGACGTTAACACTTTCTTATGGAAAACAACTCTTCTCTTGCATACTAGGCTCACCAGTTACTCTTCCATCTTTAGAAAAATTAGATTCTCAAATAGAATCTAAAATGTTCACCTCGTTGAATATTTCTTCTATATCTTTTCAAAAACGAGTGCATGCACCAATGAAAGAATCTGCAGCTCAAGGATATATTTTTATTTTAAGTAAGCTATTTGCGCAAAAATATTTTTGATTTCAAAATGGACGAGAAAATTGAGTGGAAAAAATAAGGTTTACAAGGGGGGAGATCCTACTGCAATAAAAAAGAAGAAAAATTATTATGATGGAATAATAGAGAATTTTTTTTTTTTAGCATGAAAGGATGGGAAAAAAAGAAAAAATTACAAGGCAATGCATTATAAATCAATAAGAAAAATTAGTATGTGCATACTTATTTTTATAAAAATAAAAAATTATTTACTGTTGAATAGGTGAACTAAAAAGGAAAACAGTAATGATATTCTAAACTAATTTCTTGTGTAATCCAAGAGCAGTACATTTAGGAAAGGCATGCTTAGAGTAGTTAATAAAAAAAATATGCAGATGAGGAAGCGAAATAAAAGTTGTAGAAGAACAAACGTCATTTCGCAAGTGGTACTATTTTATGGAGGATCATCATCGTTTCTATTCGACAGTTTGCTGTGTGTTTTTACATGCACAGCAGTACTACCTAGGAAGAGCACTGTAGCATTGACCGAGCCATTACTTCTTTTTCATTTATTAATTTTATATCTTACTTTCTATCTGCACTCTTGCTTCCCTTTACAGTATCCATTTAGCTTTTTAATCACATGTATCTTGTCTGTTTTTGTCTCTTTACGTGTTAGGTTATTCGGCACTTTTGCTGGGAGCTTACGGCAGTTTCTTTTATATTATTTCTCGGTTCCTTCATATTTTACGCCGCAACACACATCCGCCCTATACTGATTGTGTAACAGAGGCATCGTAGGCTTGGGATAATGCTGGAGAATACCACCTGTTCTCTCTTATCAAATGAAAGATACGTTGTAATTAACCAAGAGATACTCACTAAGTTATCACAAACTTCTCGATACGCCTATGTTTCCCCATTTTCTGTAGGAGTGATTTCAATTGAATACCCATAAGAAAACTTAGTTGGCACCCTCGTGCCTTTCCACAGCAAATCATCAAAGGCAAAACCACATTTTTTTAAGTATCCCTCTTTGTTCCTTCCTCTGAGACAACGGTAGGAAATGGCAAAACAGTAGCTCGGAAAAAAGGCAAAAGGATTGCTCATACCCTAATGAGAGCCACTATTATATGATAGAAACCATACGGTGTTTTTTTTTCTTCATGAAACGAAGTAATGAATCTCCTGACTCTTTTTTTCTTAGAGATTGTTGTCTTTGATTTGGTTGACCACAGCAGGGTGTTACTAGACTAGTGTTTGTTTCTCTCCCTCTTAGTAACAGTCACACCCAAGGCTACTAGAGAAACATTGATGAGAAAAGATTTGAAACATTTCTCTAAATTCACAATTTTCCGAGAAAACAGGTTCACATGAATTCCCTCGCGTGTACCTATTTCAAGTATCACTGCACGGATCAAAGCGCTTACAGCGCGGATATACGTCATCGCTTTCACCTTTATACTATCGTATTTCGTTTTTATGAATGTATCGTTCTTATTTCACTTTTCCCATTTAGTTGCATGCTATCTCTTTTTCTTCTGCAAAATCATTCTGTGTTTTTATTTTGCTTTGAAGCAACAAAATTTATTGGAGTGCTAAAGTAATTTCAAGAGTAAATCAACTTCACCAATTGCATTTTAAATGTTGAAGGGCACATAATAGCAAAATGGTTTTGGTTTCTCAATACTGTATTTAGGATAGATCGATTATGGCGTCAGAGCTAAGTTATCTTAACATTTTAACCAGAGGATGGCATCCTCTGGCGAATACCGTTATAACTGCATTTATGATCATTTAGAAGTAAAAATAGAGAGAAATATGATTAGCCATTTTTTTTCGAAATAGTACCAAAAAATAAAAATACCACTTTACACAAAGAAAACGTGCATCGATAATACAAAATGAAAATAAAATAGCATCTAAAAGGATAAATATTCTGAATGGTTGAGAGTACTACAAAGAATTGAGATGAAGCAGCAAAAGATCTTGCATATAAAATCAGCGTGTTTACAAGAGAATCAATTTTCTGCTTTTGCAAGTTCCTATCTATTTATTTCATTGTCTATGAACCTTGTGATTCTCGTCTTTTTCAACCATCCAATATTTTGATTGAATTGAGAAATGAGGGCAGAGGATACTCTCCAGATATCACAGCCATGGGGAGAACAAAAGAGAGTAGCATGTAGCGCTAGAATATAAGAAAAAACTTCCCTATGTACGACTATCTCTACAAACACACAATGAACTAGGGCTCAATGTCCAGCAATTCATTTTATCCATTCTCACATAATTAAAATAAAAACTACTTCCCAACACTTCGTTAATTAAAGTCACTCCTCAAAAAGAGCATCTGCATACAATCTTAGGTCACTTTGTAAAGATTATAAACCTGAGAAAAAAGGAATTGAGCACCAAAAATAGAATTATAAATCATCTTTGCGAACAAGGTTGGCACAGGGCAAGCAGAGTGCCACGAATCATATGCAGAAGAGCCCAAAATCAGGTGAGCGCTAAAAAATAGGGAGGGAAACCTTATCTAAAGGAGAGATAGTCAGAGGCTTTCCTACGGAAGTATCACACTTTTCAGACGATTAAAACACAAAATAAAGGATATCCTCATGACTAGAATTTGGGATATAAAGAGAGTGTAAGAAGCATCCCTTACCAGCCTCCCTGTGACTGTAGAGGCAAGGAGAGGTAAAAACATTGCATACAATAATCGAATTCGTGGAGGGAAATGGTTGACCAATGCATACTGGGGATAGTAGGATTCACGTAGTCCAACCATCAACCATATAATTTGCATTCCATTACTGAGATGCATAAAGGCATCGCTTCTCTCCGAGTGCAATTTAAGCACCCTGATTTTCCTTCACCATATACTTTTTTTCTTGTATGCTCTTTGAGTATCCAATCTAAGAAAGCATGAATTACATGAAAAGCTGAGTGTTATGATTCATTAAATTTCAAAATTAATTTCTCGTGGACATTTATGTGGCACAGCAGACACAAGAAGTGTTATCCCCCATACGATCTGAAAGAAAAAAATAAAAACATTTCATAAATCCAACAAAGTCAACGAATCTGCCATCATCAGAGCATCCTTATGTTCTGCACATCGCAATTCTCAAAGAAAACACCCACAGAACCTTATACAATAAAACAAAACAATCACACATTCTCCTGTACGTACAACCATTTTTCTTAAAGATGGCGCATGTGTTCCCTAACAGTGTATATACACTCTCACTTCACCAGAGGCGGATACCTCTTCCTCTTTGTATTCACAGATACTACATCTGCGAAGAAATGATCCCAAGAGGTATGCCTCTTTTAACCACAGTACACACATTGCAAGAAAAAATTATTCATAGAGCCACAGAAATCCCAAGAGAAGTCTACCACCACATCAAAATCCAGTCCATAAATTACCAAACGTTTACCTCGATTACTCCCAGCAGGAACCACAAAAAGATGGCAGGTAGTCGGAGAATCAGGGAAACTACTAATATTATACTCTAAACGCATACAGTAACACACAGACAAGATAGATATGGACTATGATGAAGTAACAGGCAGTTCCTATGGAAATAGCTGTACCTCTCACCAGGAATGAGATATTCACATCCTATTTTTTCCCCTTTTCCATTGCATTTTATAACATTCTGCATCCTTTAATTTCTCCCACTCTATGAGTTGTTTTTTCTCTCTTTTTGCCATTTTTTGCCCTTCAATTCATCCTTTCCTCTCCTTTTCCGTATAATCACCCAGAGTTATTCTCAATGCTCTTTATTCAAAATGGCTCGGAATTACCACCAAGACGAGAAAAATCCTTAAATTCTTTTCCACCATGGAAAATTCTCAAATAGCCAACTTTTTCAAGGGACCCCAATTCCACTGAAAACAACACGCATTGCAAATGCAAAACAAATAAGGATGGGACTGTACACACGCGTTATGCACGCACAACCTTCCTCTGCCCCTCCAAGAAGATGAGAAGCAGTGTTTCAACGCAAGCATTCTCTGAAAGAGCTACTTTTTGTTCTTTAATAGAAAATACGGTTGAAAAAAGCGAGTGTTTTCTGCCTATCAGTGATAGTAAAATCGTAAAAAGTAGACAAAAAACGAGAAAGAAGAAGAAATGCTATTTTTTGAATCATTTCCCAACATCGGTAGGAAAGATAAAGCTGATGAAAGCCTACGATTAGAAAGAAAACTATAAGTAATTAAAACAAAGTATAGTCTGCAGATAGCTTTATATTATTGATGCTTTTATTATCTATTCCCCAGAAATATACAAAATCGTTATTCTTAAAAATGGTTACAAAATCTGAAAAAGAGGAGTACATTGCACACAAGCACCTCCATTCTATAATTCGACATGCTTAGGAGTCTTGTCTGGGCTGAGTTTTCTCAGATAATATTTAAGTAAAGTTGCATTTTCTAACACTAAGGAACAGGGGAAAGTTTTTGATAGTTGAACATAAATTGTTTTGCTCAACGCAAAAGTTAAGAAATTCTGACGCTAATTGCCAGCCCACAAATATACATAACGAGAGAAAAAAATAAAAATAGAAAGTGCTTCTAAATGAAAAATAGATGGCCTTTTCAAAGAAGACTTATCCATAAATTTTATTCTTTCCAAATTACCTTCATCCCAATGCTCTCTAACAATCCTTTTCTTCATTTCTTTCACAAGGAGTGTCGGCTGTACAAACAGGATAGGATTATCATATAGACAGTAAAAATACAACGAACAGTTGAACGTCGTTGAAAAGCAAGAAAAATGAAGAGAGAATAGCTCAAAACCCCCACTAGACAAATCAAGAATTTCTGAAGAGTGAGAAACACATATTTCACATTCAAAAATCAAGACAACAAATGAGAAAAAATATGGTAAGCATATTTACAGACAGTATTGAAACAAAAGTCACACATTAGAAAAGAAAGAAGAGTGAACTAACACAAAAAATTTGTGAGAAAAAAATGAAGCAATCAATTTCATGAAAAGGTACTTCGTGCTTCATAGGCATCTCGCGCAATTATCTTTTTCGTTGAAAACAAAAAGGTTACATGGTCTAGGTTTTCAATGCGTGCTTACTACATTTTATATTAACAACCGCCTAGCAGCACTATACTCAGTGAAAAATAATATACCCAAAACATCCCGAAAAGATAGGATTTGCATTTCTCTACCATGCCAATGAACATTTATGCGAATATCTCGAAGACATGGGATGCGCATTACCCATTCAAAAAAATATAATACAAAAACTAGTAAAGACGTAATTGCAACATTCCCCATTCCTTCGGTAATAATATTTTCTTTGATGCACCGTGTATACAAGTAGATGCGATTCAACTATAATAGTAGCCAAAAACATTGAGGATTCGCTCTAAGTCTGAAAATACTACTCCATTCCTTTTTCCATAATACTAGCCGGGTTTTCTGATTGCAAATTCAGAATAAAATAAAGAAGACAAACAAGAATCTAAAAGAGTTTACCGCAAACGAAGCATCAAAGGATTTAGCTTTTCGGTTGGTAACTATGAAGCGCAAATTCAAATCCTTCGGCATTTTCATGTTTTCATTCAGGTAATCTCCTGGCGCTTGCATTTTTTCATGCTGTGATTTCTCGGACATTTGCATATGTTCTTAATTTCAAATGAGCACGCTAAAAAGGAACAGCATCACACAAAAAAATTCCAAGTAGTGAAAGGCAAGACAACACGAATTTCTTCTTATTCGTAGAGTAATATATCAAGTTGAAAGAAGAAAAGGCAATGCGAGTGATAAAGAAATTTGAAGGAACACGCGGGGTAATAAAGCAAGCTTGCAAGCCGGCAAAAGCATGTGTTAGCAATTAATAGTGCATCTCTAAGATGGTACGGAAAGCTCGATAACTATTTTCATTTCTCATTTCACTTGCTCTGTTCAGTAACAAAACAATTTCGCAAAAGCAAACAGTATTTAAAATCTTAAAATAAACCATGAACGATAATCAAGAGATCGCAGATTAATCTCAGGACGCAAAAGAATATATTCTCTGAGTGAGAATATGAATCAGCACCACGTGGACACACGTTCGATGTGACAAGAGGCCAAGTTACTGGTTGACTGTACCGCTGCTGATTTCCCAAAGTGGAAAAAACAGTTACAAATTTCTAGACTTGCATTACCTTATTATATTATATAAAGGGAAGATGGCTATTTCCACTATTTTCTTTCCTAGTTAGTTTCTACGGCTTTATGTGACAATTGTGATCTTACTCAAACTTATTTAAGGTGTTTTACTTAGTGTATGGTTCGCATCGACTAGCTTCATGATATTACACTACCAACGCAATTGTGGTATCCCTCATTTTGTGATTAAATCGTTTTCTGTACTGTTACTAATCGGCATATGAACGGCACAATGATGTAGCCAAATATTTCATTGTCACTAGCACAGCATGAGACGCGGCTCCATAGATGGCGCAAGAAGTGTGTAAGAGATTACGACAAAGAGAAAGACGTTGAAATGAAAAGAAAATTTTTGTTTGCCACAACTTTGGGGATTTTTGTAATATTTTTCCAAAACAGTTATTTCATGATTTTTCTGGTACATTTCTCTGAGACAATTTATTATTTTCACCTCATTCTCTGCGCAATGAGTATTAGGGACTAGTTTGCACACATCAACAAAGTTTGACCCTTTACTCGAAGCATGTACTGTAAAGATGATTTTTATTTGATTGCATAATCTGCTGGGATGTTAGGATAATTGCATGCGTAGCGGAATTGGCAAAGAAGATGTTGGATGTAAAACAAAATGCTTAATAAAAGAAATTCCTGGAGCGAGAGTTAATACTTACCAAGGCTTCTCACCTAAACTACTTAAAGAAGAATATACTATACATTCATAATAAACTCATAAAATGAACCGATAACCCTATCTAATATATGAAGATATATGTATACAACAATAAAAAGTACCACTAGAGAAGAACTTTCTCCCTCACTGTAATCACTCTTCATAGGGGGTTAAGTTTAGTTACCGATACTCGCGTGCACTCAAATACAATCCTAATCACTTCGTCCTTAATCTACTATTACTTCATGCTTCATAATCTTTCAGCTACTCGCTCTTATATCCTTTCCTCTTACATTCTTTCAATGTTACTGCATATCTCACAAATTACAATTCAATGAATCTACACTCCTAAGAAACTTACTACAATCATCTCAACAATATAATTGTTACATGTACTTTTTGCTTGATAAAAAGTGCACCAACCTACGCCAAATTCTTGCAAGAAAGACAAAATGGGCACAATTTCATTTAGAGCTTGTATCAGTAGATACATACAAATATAGTTTCAGCAGGAATGGGAAAGATGACAATTTGGAATTTGAAGAATTTTACTCCTTTATGGTAGATTTGTCTGCTATTTTAAATTAATGATAAATCACTGACAAAATTTCAAATGAGATGAAAAGAATCATGCATGCAATAAAATTAAAAGAAATAAAAGCACCTGTTCTGGAGCAGACCGAATATTACACTTTATTGTAGCAAAGTGTACTTTGCTAATAAGATTTAATGAATGTAGATGAAGTGATTTGGCTGCGTAGTGGGTAAGAGATAAATTTAGGTGCAATAGAAGACTTAATTTAAATAAAGGGTTTCCTTGTTAGAGAAATTAATTCACTACTAACTACCAGCAACATACGTTACAAAGAGCATATTAATCATGCAATCCTCTCGAAGAAGACTTTCCTAACTTTCCTTGAGGATAAAAAACTAAACTTAAAGAACTTAACTTCTTTCCCGGTACAAAAGTTAACATATCAAAGGCGCCTCGCCTTTCCTCCCTTTTGTCCCGTTAATGTTTGTCGCTCATCGTTTATCCGAGATATATTCGCGTGCACTCAAATACATCTCGATTCGATTCGCGTTCAACCGTAACTACTACTTAAAACAAAATAGTTACGGGATAACTATTTACACCTAATTG